>SNQJ01S0028292.1:50404-60961 GCA_010110895.2 Picea sitchensis
TATGAAAGAATTATTATTATAAAAATCTTTTTAATTTTTATGGAATAATAATATAAGTATAATAATCATATTATTTAATAATATTTTAGGTGAAACATATGGACTCAGAAGTCCAAAGATAACGTGTTACTTCATTTCTATTATAAGAAAATATTGTATATGTATATTTTTAAGTCATATAAATATAATTAATGTAAATATCACTTATTCTTTTTTCATATAAAAACCATTGTTTCCGTATAATTGATCATTACTTCATCTTTTTTCTTATTTTAATATATCCATCATTTCATGATAGATTCATAAACACAATTATGATATAAATTGACTCGACATATATGTCTGCCAATAAGACAATGTGTCAAAGTCGAGAGCATCTTTATAATTGCAACACAATTATGAATTTGTTTATACGAATATTAATTATAATAATAATTTTAAAATAGCGTATCTTGGCACATGGGATTGTTCATTGACTTTCTGCAAGCATATACTAAAACACTGTTTACGCATTTACACATTCCTTCCTAACATGTGATTCCAACCCTCCATCCCAATATGAATACATATTATCATTAAATTATTTTATTTTGTACATTGAAAGCATATTTTATATTAACTTAAATAAATAAAAATAATCTTAAAAGTATTTTAGGATAAGAAACAATTATATTAATCATGTTTGAAAAGTTTATCCATCACTATGATTGATTTGCTTTTTATTTTGATTTAGTTAAGAATATATGTTTCCTCCTAAGAGGTTATAAGTTCAAATCCATAGGGGTAGGGTATGTATACTTTTGTAGACTTTCCCTGTCAAATAGTTAGGTGGAGAGGATCCCTTGTCCCACAAACAAGGAAATCTCATACACCAATTTAATATTTAGCTTGATCGTGATTTTAAAAATAAATTATTATTATTATTATTATTATTTATTAAAAAAATGTTTTACTTTAATTTAAATATTTTTTAATATTATAAAACAATATAATAAAATTCGAATATTTGAAAGAAATAAAAAACATTGAAATGAAATGGAACCCAAATTGTGTACATTGAAAAATATATTTTATATTAATTAAAATAAATAAGTATAATATTAAAAGTAATCTTTTAAGATAAGAAATAGCTACATAATTCATGTTTGAAAAAGGTTATCCCCAATATGATGAAATTTCTTTTTTCATTTTGATTTAATTATTTTTTTATTTTTATCATTTTCAGGAAGTCATTAATATATGACCCATATCCATGAGTATTAGTCACAAGTGATCAATAATTCTCATGATTTGAATAGCCCACTCAGCACTCATTGCATCAGGTGGTGCTCACATGGGTGAAGAAGTCTTGGTTACCCGGTGCAAGCCCCAGAAGTGATGATTGATGTTATGCGATTCATTTCGTTGGTTTCAATTCCACATCTTCACCCCTGTGAGCATCACCCGATGCAGTGAGTGCTAAGTGGGCTATTCAAATCATGAGAATTATTAGTGAGTTGTGACTAATACTCATGGACATGGGTCATAGATTAATGACTTACTCTACGCAATTAATCCTAAAAATGATATCTAATATGTTGCATTGTGGAAGCCCCTCTATGATTAAACAATAAGAGTGAAGGGAGATCTAACTAGATAGTTCATAAGGCACAATACTTGCTAAGGTTTTGCAAATGGGGTAGCAAGCTAAGTGGGCTTGAATGTGGGGAAAACTCCACAGTTAAGCGCGCTTGAGCTAGAGGCGTCTTGGAATGGGTGACCACTTGGGAATTCTTGGTTACCTAGTGCAAGCCCCAGAAGTGATGATTGATGCTATGCGATTCATTTCCCTGGTTTCAATTCTACTTCTTCACCCCTGTGAGCATCACGAGATGCAATGAGTGCTAAGTGGGCTATTCAAATCATGAGAATTATTGGTCAGTTGTGACTAATACTCATGGATATGAGTCATAGATTAATGACTTACTCTATGTAGTTAATCCTGAAAATGATATCTAATATGTTGCACTGTGAAAGCCCCTCTATGATTAAACATGAAGAGTGATGGGAGCTCTAACTGGATAGTTCTAAAGGCACAATACTTGCTAAGGTTTTGCAAATGGGGTAGCAATATAAGTGGGTTTGACTGTGGGGAAAACTCCATAGTTAAGTATGCTTGATCTAGAGACGTCTTGGGATGGGTGACTATCTGGGAAGTCTTGGTTACCAAGTGCAAGCACCAAAAGTGATGATTGGTGCTGTGTGATTCATTTCGCTGGTTTCAATTCCACTTCTTCACCCCTATGAGCATCACCCAATGCAATGAGTGCTAAGTGGGTTATTCAAATCATGGGAATTATTGGTCTATTGCGACTAATACTCATGGATATGGGTCATAGATTAATGACTTACTCTACGCAATTAATCCTGAAAATGATATCTAATATGTTGCACTATGGAAGCCCCTCTATGATAAAAAAAAGTTGTTTTAATTTAATTTAGATAATTTTTAATATAATAAAGTGACTTCATATAAAGGAATAAGTTTTTTCTTTAGATGACATAGAGTTTGGGGTTAAGCGGCTTGCAAATGGGAAATCTAAGGACATTGAAGGTTACCAAGATGAAATTTTTAAAATCGAAGGGCCTATCATTATCCCTCACATACACAAGCTCTTCAATTTAACAGTCAAGCACGGCTTCCCTAAACCCTGGATGAAAAGCCTCATTGTTCCTATGTTTAAAAATAGGAATAGAAACATCCCCTCTAGTTATAGGAACATTATGATTAGCCCGATTTTAGCCAATCTTTATGGAATTATTTTGGAAAAGAAGATTATCATTTGGCTAGAAAGTCACGATAAAACAGCTAAAGTCCAGGCTGGGTTTAGGAGATATCATTCAACTGTGGACCATATTTCTACCTTTAGGATCATTGTAGAGGAGTTCTGCAATACGAAAACCAATCATTTTTGTTGTTTTGTTGACTTTAGAAAAGCTTTTGACATGGTTCCTAGGAAAAACTTTAGAATAGGTTGGAAGAGACAAAAGTGCCTCTTGAGTTGAGGGATATTGCAATAAGGATGTATGAGAATGTTATTTCTACATTTAAAAAAACTGAGGGTTGGTCAAAAGAGATTAACTGCAATAACATAGTAAAGCAAGGTTGTCCCTTATTCCCTACCCTTTTTTGCATATACATTGGCAAGTTAGAAGATTGGCTAGAAAAAGCATGTTGTGTTGGCCCTACTCTCACTGGTATATTCATCAATCATCTTCTTTATGGCGACGATATCGTTCTTATGGCAAGGAGTCCCCATGATCTTGAAAACCAACTAAGAATGCTCATGGATTTTTTCTCCAATATGGGTATGATTGTTAATACTAATAAGACTAAGGTCATGATTATTAAATCCAATAAGATCCCTTATGATACCTTTGTATATGACAACAAAAACTTTAAGGAAGTGACTTCATACAAATATCTTGGAATTAATATTCACCACAAGCTCAATTGGAATTATAGCATTGAGAAAAAAATTATTGGGGGATGTAAAGCTTATTATGGACTTGAAAACAATTGTAAATTAGCTGATCTGTGGAGTTGGGATAAGAATAAACTCCTCTTTGAGACTCTTGTTACACCTTTTATTATTTATGTATGTGAATTTTGGGTTTGTAGTATCTCTCATGAATCCTGGAGAAAGATAGAGAAAATACAAAGTAATTTTATAACCTATAATCTCAAAATTAAAGGAAATACACCCTATCCCATCCTCCTCTTAGAAACAATCCTCTACCTCATTGAGAGCATGGATATGACTAGATACCAAATGTATGAGAACAAGTTAAAAAACACAGAAGACAAGAGGCTTCCTAAAATTTCTTCAAAATCGTGTCATAACCACCATCGACTCAAGCGAGGATGGCAGAAGGATGCCCAGTCTTGGCTAAACTATTAGGGAATCATGGAAGACACCATTTTGTAGAATAAATATACTATTAAAAAAAACATCAAATCAAAATTTAAGGAGAAAATGTGGTGTGAGAAAGAGTTAGAGGAAAAAAGAAAATTAAGGTATTATAAGGATGTAATCAACCCTAATCTAGATGATCAAAATTATCTATCTATTTTTCCAAGTGTAAAGAAAAAAATAAGTGTTGCTAAGATAAGAACAAATTATCACGAGCTCCATAGTGAAATTGGGCATTGGTCAATTCCTAAAACGTCATGGGATGAAAAAGTGTGTCACATTTGTGACACTAAGAAGGTTGAAGATGAAAAACAATTTCTCTTAGATTGTCCAGCCTATACCCATATTAGATTTAATTTTCAAAATATTTGTCACACTACCAACATTCTTAACCTCTTAAATCAACAAAAGTATTGTGATCTTGGAAAGCTTCGCTTAATTCTTTTTGAGCATAGAGACAAAATTCTAAAGAAATGCAAGTAATCACTTACCCTCTTAAGGTCCAATAGACAAATTCAATCTTAGTGGACATTAATCATCATCATCATCATCGATATACTAAAATTAGAATATTTAAAAGAAATAGAAAACATTGAAATGAAATGGAACCCAAAAAAATATCTATAATTATTTCGTTCTAAGAAAGTACTTTAAATCTTTAAAATGTTTTAAATATTTGTTGAGACTTCTCATCTTGAAATCTAAATAGTTGTTATTTCTATTTTTTAATTGAGTGTACTTTAAATATGAAATAAAAATGGTTTATGAGTAATATAAGATAATAAATAAATAAAGGAACTCTGTGTTAAAACAAGAGAGTCGACGTGCTGGAAAATACAATCGAATCTTTCACACAGCAAGTTTCTCTCTGGTCAAGGTAGAAATCAAATCCAAGAGGAAGGATAATGAGGCGTTGTCCAACAAAGCTTGTACTCTACACATCAAACTTGCAAATATCATTCGCACGGACCTATGGGACGCTGCCCACACCAAACTTGCCATATATTTTGATGAGGTTTTGAGCACGAAATTATCAAAACAACGGTTAAAATTCATGTGTCTCAAGAAACAGCAGTTGGGTGACTCAGTCAATCATAACACAAACACATATTCCAATGTAATTAACCTCTCTAACTAATAGCTAGATCCACCAAGACAATGGGTATTAGACTATGGCCTCAACTTCGCAGTGGCTCCAAACAAAATTCCTGTAAAAGAATTGATATGTGATATCAAGGCTGCCATCAGGCCTCTTCCCTCAGATACAGCCGAAACGATAAGACAAGAATGCGCAGTAGAAATAAGGCATGCTAAACTCCCCAGAAAAAACATCAGTAAGGAGGAAGTTGCAGCACTAAGAGGACTTAGATGGAACAAGAACATTACAATCCTCAAGGTGGATAAGGGAAATTCCACCGTTGTATTAAATACTTCGGATTATGTTGAAAAAATGATGGATCATCTGACCAACAGTGGGAGCTATAAGAAATTAGAAAGAAAACCTAGCAACAAGGTTATTAAGGAGGTCTCTTGGATCATCAATGAATCCTCTCTCAATGAAGATTTAAAAAAGAAGCTCACCCCCAAAAATTGTTTGGTGCCACAGATTTGTGGATTACCTAAAATCCATAAGGACAACATTCCCCTTCGACCGATTGTGAACACCATTGGATCTCTGACATATCTCCTGGAGAAATTCTTGGCCAATAGGTTGAAACCCTTGGTTGGCTTAACAAGCTCATTTGTCAAAGATTCAACGCATTGGATTTACGACATCAAGTGGTGGCAGGTAGCAGAGAATGATTTGTTGGTCATCTTCGATGTGGTGTCACTTTATACCAAGATCCCAGTAGAAGATGTCATTAATTTCATTAAGGAACTTACGGACAAGGAGACATCAATGCTGGTAAAAGTTTGCCTGAGGTCCACTTTCTTTACTTTCCGGGGCAGTTTTTATGAGCAAACAGAGGGTGTGGCTATGGGATCCCCACTGTCACCAGTGGTTGCAAACTTGTATATGGAACACTTTGAAGGACAAGAACTTGACTCTTTCCCTTTAAAACCCAAAGGTTGGAGAAGATATGTTGACGATACAAATTTCCTTTGACCCCATGGGAGAAATAGTTTGAACGAGTTTTTCGATCATTTAAACAGTCAGCATGAGAACACAAAATTCGCAATGGATATTGAAAAGGATAATAGCATTCCATTTTTGGATGTTCGCATCACCAAGAAAGGATATGCTTCCTTTGGGCATGAGGTCTATAGAAAACCCATGCACAGGGATAGATATTTGCATGTCGATTCACACCATTTTCCTTCCCAGAAGATTGGAGTACTTAGCACCTTAGTGACTCGAGCTTTACGCATTTCCGACGAAGAGCATGTTGAGTTGGAACTAACTCATCTAGCAGATGCATTTAAAAGGAATGGGTACTTAGTAAACCAACTTGAGAAATCCATGATAAAGGAAAAAGGATCCTATGTGGGACAACATAGTACACGTCAAGAAATAAAGAGGTTTTCCCTCCCTTACATCAAAGGTCTATCTGAGAAGATAGCTAGGATCTTAAGGAAAGGTGAGATTCATGTGGCTTTCTCCCCCATCAACACCATAAGGACTATGTTAGACTTAACAAAGGATCAAATTGACCCCAGCCTACATAAAGGAGTTTATGCTATTCCTTGCTTATGTGGAAAAGTCTACATTGGTGAGATAGGAAGATCAATGAAAGTCAGATTTAGAGATCATGGTGCCGACCTAAAATTGAATAGAGTCCAAAAGTCATCCCTCGCTGAACATTCTTGTACAACCAACCACGATGTCTGTTTAGAGGATGCTAGAGTTGTGGCCAAAATGCATAACTATGGGAAGCATAAAGTAATGGAGGCTTTGGAAATCATGTTAAACCCCAATAATTTAAACCGAGATGATGGATGGAAGTTAAGCGAGAGTTGGAGACCAATGCTTGTTGACTTAGGACACATTACTTGTTGGCTGAAGATATGTTACGTGACCGTTGCTTAGGGTTTTACCAAGATGACCTCTCTCAGTGTGGGTTTACTTAAGATACGTTACCTGATCGTTGCTTAGGGTTTATTTTTACCAAGATGGGTTTATTTTTACCAAGATGACCTCTCTCAGTGCGGGTTTCAAGGATCTTGATATCTATTTAATTATGTTGTATCTGCTTATTTGATGAGCCTCTCTTATCTCTTGAGCGCTCCTCCTGATGATGATCCCTGGAGGGATCGAAACACGTCGACTCTCTTGTTTTAACACAAAGTTACATTATTTATTTATTTTTCTCCTGCGTTTTCACAATGTTTACCCAATATAAGATAATGTTATTTTTTTAAGGTTTGGATTATTTTTTATATTTTTTTCTACATAATAAAAAAAAATTATACTTTTGAAAATAATTTATTTACATTTTATTGACATAATTTCAATATTTTCATTTGCAATTATATTATCATGTGTAAACAACAATTGACCACTTGAAATAATTATTTATAGTTACATTATTATGTGAACAAAAATTGGCTACTTAAAATAATTAGTTGTGGTTAGGAAGAGAGCTACTTCCACTCTTGTTAATTTCAATTAAAATGAGCTATTTGTCAATAAAAAAAAGTTTTAGGTTATTCTCCCTATCAAAAAGATGATTTAAGCCTAAAAAATATGTGCAAAAACCTAGCATCTTATTGTAATTGTTAAATGTATTATAATTGTTGAGGCTACAATATAAGTTATATGATTTCAAGAAGTATCTATTTTTTGTCTAATAAAACCATATACAACCCCAATTTTTATTTAACCTCTTTTTCAAAAATCAAATTGTAATATCTAGCCTTAATCTCATAGATAAAATCATATACAAATAGAATTGTTGTTTAACCTCTTTCCCCATAAATAACTAAGATCCTCTATTTTCATTATGATTTATTTATGTAGTACAAACATATATTACAAGGAGATCACTTATATACTATACAATATAGTGAGAGATGCCATTGTGTGCATGTATTTTATATATAGTGCGTAATCATAAGAGGAATTTTGAGTGGATAATGTTTAATACATTTAAAAATGGATCTAAACAAGATAAATCTATATTAACTTCATTTAAGGATTAAATAAGATAAATCTATATAACTTCATTTAAAGATCAAATAAGTGAATTTGCAGATTTTTATTTAGTTTTTTGGAAAATGTTTTCATATTTACAATTGGTGTCTTTTAAGATTTTGATCAACTTAGAGTTAACATGATGAGTAAAAAAAACTACAAACTTTTTTTTTCTATTTTTTATAATCATAAAAATATATTGCACCATGGTTATTAGTATTGATAGTGAATATGATGAGTGTGATTAAAAATATGATTAAATATTTACATTTTAAAGTTAAAAATAAGAAAGTAGTTAGAAACCTCAAAAACATTTTTATCTATTTGTTATTTATCCATACTAAAAAAATAAAAAAAAAATAAAAAAAATCTAATGCAATGTTGAAATGTTTAATTAACTTTTGTTTATTCATGTTATAATGAACCTAAAATCAAATAAGAGAAAATCACATGCAATGTGGATGCCCAAAATGTCATACTGAACCTAAAATCAAATAGGAGAGAATCAAATGCAATGTTGGTGCCCAAAATGTTTTGTAATCATTACTCAATGAAATTTATCTGGAGGGAAACTTAATTTTACTTAAATAGATGAATGAGACACTTACAATGCTATTATTGAGTAAATTTTGTAGTATATTATTGAGTAAACATTATTTACTTAACAACCACAATTAATGTTTTTATTGAATAGCTTTTTTTAATTAAATTTGATGCAATTTTTTTCTCCTTTTTTAATTAGTAATAGGTAAGGATGAAAACTTATAAAAGACACCCAAGAAATGAAATTTCAGTAACCTTCCACTCTCCTTCACTTATATGCCAACAACAAAAGACTTTAGTTTTGGAGAAATTTATTTACTTTTAATTATTATTATTATCATTATAATTATAATAATACAATTATTTACATTATATATATCAAGTGATAAGAAAATAAAAAGACTTTAGTTTTTAGAAATTTATTTACTTTTAATTATTATTATTATCATTTTAATTATAATAATACAATTATTTACAATATATATATATCAAGTGATAAGAAAATAAGTTTATATGAAGTTTTTTTATCTATTATAAATAATATATATATAATTGTTTTAAATATTACACATTTGAATATTAAATGAATCATTTTCCTCCTAGTTAGTTATGAAAATAAGTTAATTGCACATAGCTAAATCATTAAAAATAATTATCATATATATCTAACCATAAAAACAATACATCTAAATATTAAAAAAAATAATTAGGGTTAAGAAAAAAAAAATTAGGGTTAAACTTGGGAAGACTGTGAAATCATTTGAACCATAGAAGGGTGAGGCCTTGGCGAGAAAGGCTACTGGCTGCCTGCCCTTTATAGGCTCGTTTCTATGTTATTACCTCCAACACTGTGATCATATTCATTGCGACATAGTACTTTATATCCGGATCAGACAGCTTTCCTAAGATGGACAGGCCTGACCTTATTGTTTTTTGTGATCGATTTAAAAGCTCTTTTTGTGATGAAGTAATAGTTTCCCATAGACATGGGATTTTGTCACTGTGTACATAGATACTTTGTCAGTGTGTAAATTTTGATTTGGTGAGAAGAAAAGTGTTGGTAGCTCAAAAGTCGAAGAGAAAGATCTTGCAATATCCTTCATAATGTCGTCCATTGAATCCTGAAGAAATAATGTCATTGAAAAGTATTACACGTACCTTTCAATCCTTCGATAATACAAGAAATATGATGATCGAAATTATCATGGAGCTGTCTTTTCATAATGAGAATTCCGCCAGACTCGGACGCAAAACAGCACTAGTGAGAAAGCTACGCTCAGAAACATGTTGTTGGAATCAATAAAACGACTGGCAGAGGTGAAAACCCTTCCCACCGGGCCCTCCAAAATACCATAAATCTCTTCCGACTGGACCCTCGTGAGATACCTAAAATTTGTCTCGGAGATCCCAACCAAACCCTAAATTCAACATTTCAGCTGTAACCATTCGGAATATCAAAAGCATATAAAACAGGCGGGGGATTTCAATTATGTTTCTCGCAGTACTCCTCATAGTGTTTGCAGCGGGACAACAGCTTCAAACAACTGGAACTCATTTTGTTTGTATTCAAAACCTAGCCATGAAAATAATGATTTGTACATTATATTAAATTAAAGATAGTGGGCATGGTAATATTTATTTTCACCAGCCCTTGAAGTTAATCGTCATTAACATATTTATCATATTATTATAAACCTAAGATTTCGAATTGAAATACATCTATAGAATATTTATGTTATATTGCAATACAATAAAGAGAAACATACATACTCAAGCGGTGTCTCAATATGAACATTACTTTTAATATTTATAATTTTAAATCATATGTATATATGAAAATGTTATATTAATTATTCGTTTACCAACATGTGAAATAAAAAGATATATATCACCTAATTGAATTTGAATACTAAGAAACATCTCTAAGTT
>SNQJ01S0028292.1:68554-83265 GCA_010110895.2 Picea sitchensis
TTTTTTTTTATCAATTTCATTGTTTCAAATTTATTTTTTATTTATTTTTCTAAAAATATTTAGATTTTACTATTTATTTTATTCATTTGTTTTTTTTACTAAAAGTTGTGGTTTGCTTTATTTTTTAACAATTTTTTTTTTCTCAAAGAATGTGTTTTTCTTTGAAAGCTAGGAATTAGTTTAGTGGTGATTTGTTTTCCAATTTATTTAATGTTTACTGTAAATTATTTAAAAAAATGAAATTAGTTATTAAATAAACTATCAAGTAATAACACTTAGATTTGGAGTCTGTTTTCGATGTTTTATTTGCAGTGGTGTTTGTGATCAAGGCCACAATTTCAATTATGTCATAATTTTAACTCCAAAAAGAAAGTGGTGCTACTAGTAGCATCACTTTTTTATTCAAGGGTCAATTTCAGGGTTATATTCGCAATGTCAAGGGTGCGATTTCAAACAAGTTGCAATTTTAACCACATCCCCCAAAAATGATGTTATTGGTAACATCACTTTTTGATTCAAGGGTCAAATTTAGGGTTTTTTTCGTAGTGTCAAGGGTGAAATTTCAAACAAGTTGCAACAAGTTGAAATTTTAACCACCTCTCCCAAAAATGGTGCTACAGGTAGCACCACTTTTTAATTTGGGGGTTGATTTTGGTGTTTTTTACCCAAAAATATGATATTTTTGGGCTAGAATTCTGGTTTTGAGGTCACAGTTCTCATTAAGTTGGTAACTTTGTTTTACCTCCACTCTATTGTTTGGGAGACTCAACCCCTCTTGGGAGAGGCATACCTTCTTTAGTTCAGGAGGTCCCTTCGGCCATGATATTTTGTTTGTGTGCATTGGCTTTTAGCTTCATTTAGGAATGTGTTCTTTGATTATTAGTTGGCCCTAGGATTTTGTATTTCATCACGATTTATGAATCATCATGGAGAAATACTATCCTCCCTGCTGATATCTTTATCTTTTGAAGCTACCACCATGATTATATCCTTTACTGAAATCGCCTCCTAAAAGGTGTAGAGTTAATAAGTTTGGTACATATATCTCCATCTCCCAAACTCGCGATCATTCTACCATGACTACTAAGTCAGATATGAATGTATCAAGAACCCCTTCTACTCCAGCCTTCAATATAGTTAGTGGAGTCCCCTCAACTCCTACATCATTGATGGTTTGGATTCCGAAAAATCCTTTACTTAATACTTCACAACCCATGGTCTCTTCTCATCCCATGAGAACGAATCATTATTTGTTCCCAGGCAGTTCAATGAATCATATCAGTTAGTCAATTCCTTGGGCTTCTAATCCATTCTATTTTGGCATGCCTGGCATTACTTCGCAATTATCATGCTCTGTTTCAACGGCTAATGTGAATCATAGTTTTGGTTCTGGGGGCACGACGCCTCCTTATGTTCCTTTCTCGTTTGGTGGGGGTCATATCCCTCAACCAACTCCTATGGTAGGAAGTTGGAATCCTCATTCCTCTGGACCTAATCCTAGCTTCAATGCTCCAGGATGGAGTGCTCAAATGGGTGGTCAGTTTACTTCCTATATTCCATTTGTCATTCATTCTTCCTCCACACCGATTCCTACAAACACTTTTATTATGGAAAATATTCATGTAACCTCTGGTGTTTCATCAAAAGGGAGTCAATTCTATGGTATGGAAAACCCCCATCATGGAGTTCCTTCATCTGGGGGAAAGATATATAATCCTCACATGAATAATCCTTATCATGTCACTTTCTCCTTGCAAGTAGCTTCTACAGGAATGGTTCCCTTACAACCTTTCATGAATCAGTTGGGAGGAGGCTACTATCCTATTGTTGTGATAAATCATACCCTGCGGACAAGGTAAGATCCCCTTTGAGAAAAGAGTCTTATCTTTGTTCCAAAGACAGAGGAGAACAAGTGAGTACTACTTTCCCTATATATCTAACTCAATCAAGAAAGCAAGAGAGACGAAGAATATGGCATACCTTGTTGCGATGTTCATCCTTGCTGCTCCAATCCTTGGGCTTGATCTCAAAGATCATCAATGCAACCGAAACCTTGCAAATGATAGCAAAGGAAAACTTCCACCTACTATATATGATTATATAAAGAAGATCTATCTATGAAGACTAAAACAACAATATACAAGCAAATGTAGAACACATGAACTTGAAGGGAATATTCCAAGTTAATATTAATTGGAAAGTCAAATAAGGCACTTACAAAGCATGATTGATGATGTAGTATCTTCACCAAGCTCTCCTCGTCCATCCCCTTGCACAAATATTGAAATCAAAATAATGATTTTTTTCCCTAGGATCAAAGTTTTGATACCTCAAATATTCCACCCTTCACCATGGAAATCCCTCATTATATAGGATTTGGAGGCTTAACCACCATGGAGAAGATCACTCACTAGATCCACTAAATTGGGATCTCCAAATTTTTTAGGGAGAAAGTATCTCTCAAGTATTTTAGGGAAGAAATATCTATCAATGATTTTAAGGAGGAAATAAATCTCAAGATCCACCAAATTAGGATTTTGGTTTGAGAAAATCTCTCAAACATCCATGAGATTATCAACTTCTCCTTGAAATTAGGAAACTAAATGTTAGGTGGATTCTCACACTAAATTAATTTTCTTTTTATGAATAATAATGAATAATTCATGTGCACATAGTATTTTGACCTTCATATGATATATTTCTCCTCCACATTGAATATAGATTGTGACAAATTCTCTTTAATGGTGTCAAGGTATTGTGACACTTATTAAATTGCATGCAACACTTAGTAAGGTGCATATGACACTTTGAAAAAGTGCATGCGACACTTAGTAAGGTGCATACAACACTTAGTAAGGTGAATACAACACTTTACGACACTTGCGACACTTAGGTGTAAATAGGTGTGACACTTCAGTGTGACATTTTGGTGTGTAACACTTACCGGTCAGGGCCATGGTGTATAGAAGAACCTTGGTTGGCCCGCAATCTCTCAAACAAAATATTTCCCAGGAGCATGGGCTCATACACTGCAACTTCGACTCCCTTTTCTGACCACGTTGAATATGCCATATTTTTCAAAATTAATGAATGACCTAGTGCATCACGATCCGTCATGACCCCCCCTTCCCTACCAAGATTCCCTCATACATTTCAAAGTTTGAGGGAAATACTGGTGGGGACCCAGGTGATCACATGACTACCTTTCACCTATGGTGCTCATCTAATTCCATAAATGACGATTATGTTCATTTGAGACTATTTCATCACACCCTTGCAGGGGTCGCTGTGAAGTGGTACATCGAGCTACCTGGGGGAACTTATGGAACTTTCAATTCGATGGTCCTGGTTTTTTGCAACCATTTCCAATTGTCATTTTGTTACGATGTTGGCATATAAATTTTGTCGGATTTTCATCAAGATAAGGCCACCCACATCTATGATCATATTCAAGAGTGGCGTATATGGAAGTGGTCGATTAAATAGTACATTCCTCGAGTTTTTGTTGGAATGGTTCCTCAAATCCTTGTTTCCTTACATTTTAGAAGGATGTTTCTACATCTGGAATAATTTCCAAGGAATAGGAAATATTCAAAACCCAACAATTAGATATTATATATGCTTAGTCTGGGATTCTTTACGAAATTATTCCTGATGCATCGTAGTCTAATTATGATCCTCGACAAAATCTTGAGCCTCATGCCGATGACATCATAGGCACCAAAAATGTTAAGAATTCAGACCTAGTGATGAACCAGTTGAAGGATTTTTCTCTTAACTTGTATGCAGTAGGAAAATCTACAACTTTGTCCGTACCCACCCAATGTCACCTGTCCTATGCCATGAAGACCTTCAAGGATGAGATAGTGTGTAATGTTTCTCCATGTGAAGTCTGTGATGTTATTTTAGGACAACCGTATATGTGGAAACATCATGTTATCTATGAATCTCGACCCCACAGTGTCATTGTTACTCTGGGAGGTTAGCTCTGTAGGGTACCATAGGTAGCTCCAACTATTGCCAGTTCATTAATATTAGAAAACAATGCTACAAAGTAATCTATCATAACACAAAGTTTTCCCTCTTCACAATCCAGTCAGACGATGAACATAAGGTCACTGTGACCACTACAGCCTCGGCCCAAGATGTTTCTATCCATTATAAGTAGGTCGACAAGATTGTAGAGGAGCACAAAGAGAATGAGAGTCTTCCATATGTTCAACATATCTATATTGGCGATGCCCCTTTTTAGGTGTGCTTGGAGTTCCAACCATTATCTTTTCTTGTTGCATCTTCACCAACAAAATCCTCCCACACTCACATCAAGTTAGATCATGCAACCAAATCTGTTGAATGGTTCCAACACCTCCAACAGGTTCATGACATCCTTCCAGAGACAAAGTACAAGAAGGTGATGTAGGAGCATCACCAACAAAGCATGAATGGAGGAAAGCTAAGCGCACTAGCATGCATTTTGGATAAATTATTTTGAATTAAAGGACGCGTATCACGCAAATGTTTCAAAAATATTGAAATTTATGAACATCTTTAATGTTTTGGAGTTGGATGATCGCATGAGATCGTTGGAGGATGTATTTTCTTTTAATGGAGTTGTGTTTCATACAGATTCGATGTGTTTAATCTTATCTTTCTGTCACAAATATTTATTGTAATAAAGCCTTAGTAGTTGAATGATTTTATTTCGATAGGATATATTTAGAGTAGTTGGAGGGAAAGGCTCAAAGATCCCCTCTTGTATAAAGATTTGTATTGTTTCCCAGAAGAGGTTGTTGGCATTCTTGCTACTAAATCTATTGTATAGGTTGTCGATAGTTGTTGCTGGAGCTATTATTGTAGTTGTTGTAGTTGTATATGTTGTAGAAGTTGTTGAGTCTTATCAGAGTGTATGAACACATGTGTATTTTCAGTGAATGAATATAACAGAGAAGCATTGTTCCAAATGTCTAGTGTTGCAGTTATTGTGTCTATCTGAATGAATGAATGAATGATAGACATTTTGTGTATTTGAAATTCTCTGTTATTTTCTTGTTCTTATGTTATGAATGTGTTACATGGTTGAATGTATGAATCTATGAGGATTTAGATAAGTTTCAATTGATCCTCTTATACGACCAAGTGCAAGTGTGCATAGTCTCCGCAAGGTGTGCATGACAAAGTCTATTTCGACTCATAAGCTCAGAAGAGATAACGTGAACTTTATATGTGCAAAGAGTGCATAGTGTCTGCAAGTTGTGTGTGACAGAGTCTTCTTTCAGTCAGAAATTTCAAGATAGATAGCTCGAAGGTGTGTGTGGACCGAAATGCACTCGAAGTCATATTGTTCAGGGAGATAAATAGAGCATGGAAGGATTGTTGCAAGGAGTGGACAGTCACCCTTCAAAGTCAAAATTGAAGGAAGTTTGTCGCAAATGTGTGCAGAGTCGATATTGGGTTGAGTATCGAGAAATAATTCTGGGAAGTTCATAGCATTGGGAAGAAGCAAGTCCAAGAGAGTTATCTTGGAGATTACATGAAGAGAGTTCATATTGTCCACAAGGAGTGCATGACAGAGTCTTCTAACTCATAAACTCAAGAGGAGTAGCGAAATTCATCCACAGAGAAGCTAAGTTGTGGAGGAAGACTTGTTGCAAGGCGTGCATAGGATGCAATTCGACTAAGTGTTGAGGGGAGCACTCTAAGGAGGAAAAATTTCAAGGAAGAACAAGATCAGGAGGGATATCGACGAGAAATATTCAAAGGGAGAAATCCTTTAAGGTTTCCCAAAATTAAAAAGAAATATTTGTCTAGGAGGGATCAAGATCATCCCAGACCATTAGATCTGGAGAAAGTTGCACGAAGGTTAGCATGAAGCATTTCAGCACTTCGTGGTTCAGAGTATTTTGGAGTGTTGTAAGAGCGAGGTCGCAAAGTCATGAATTCAAGAAGTGGTCCTAACTATTGGTCGCGAGGAGGGTACGTGGCAACAAATTAGAAAATCTGGGAGATAGAGATCCAGAAACATTGTGTATGGAGTAGGTGGAATCCTGAAGTCACAAAACCCAAAATATAGTTGGACCTTCAGATCCAAGTGGGCACGTGGAAAAGATCCACGCATTCGGTAGAAAGCATTTTGGAAAGAACCAAAGATGAAGGTCGTGATATTTCTGAAGCCCGAAGTTACAAAGAGCTGACCCACAGTCACAACTCGTGGTCACATTCGAGAAGAGTCTAGCATGGAGGCTAACACTCACAAGGTTGGTGTTGCCAAAAGTGCCAGAGAGTAGGAGTGAAGGTAACTCGGACCTGCAGGTAACATCAAAGGGACCAATGTGTCATTGTTCAGGGATTTTTGAAGGCCCAAAGAGCCAGTTCAGCTCAGGATTTTGAAAATCCAAGACCGAGAGGTCGCAGAATCCCCAGGAGCGAAGGGGGGTTGCACCAAGTGGTATCAGATCCATAGAGTTTAATTTATCTAGGTTAGAAGAGATACTCTGATACCATCAAGTGGTATCAAATCCCACATAATTTATTTATGTAGGAAAATGAGACAAACAGGTAGCCTAATATCATCAAGTGGTATGAGATACATCAACACAATTCCTCCTAGGAGACGTGCAGAGCCACCTGTAGAAAATTGAGCTATGGAAAAGAATATGTGAGAACTGTGAGAAATATTGGATGCCATCAAAACAATGCAAAGGAGAGCACCTGATGCTGGAGATGTCAGTGATGTATAGAATGAAGAAGTGGAAGTTGAAGAAACTGTAGTGGAGGATGTTGCAGAAGAACGCTTGTTGAAAGTGGTTATCAAGTTGGGAGCTCGAGCAAAGATAGATATCCCAATGTATGAAGGTAATTTGGACGTTGAAGAATTTGTTGATTGGATATGAGAAATGGACAAGTATTTCGACAATGAATATGTCGATGAGGAGAAAAAAGTGAATCATGTTGTCACCAGGTTAAAAGGACATGCAACGTTGTGGTGGGATGAGCTGCAGGTTGACAGAAGAAGAGAAGGAAAACAAAATATTAAGATCTAGGACATAACGGTAGCCAAGTTAAAGGATAAATTCATACCCAAGGACTATCATACAAATCTATTTAGTAGATTACAAAACCTAATACATAAGGGAATGACAGTCAAGGAGTACACAGAGGACTTCTATATATTGAACATCATGGATGGTAGAGAGAGAGAGAGATGATGAAACAATTTCCAGATATATAAACGGCCTGAGATATGAAATCCAGGATGAAATCAACATGATGACAGTAAGGATAGTGGAGGACTCTTATCAGATTGCATTAAAAGAAGAAGAGAAGTTGGGTAGAAAGAAGAGTCAACAAAGTAGAGGAAGAATTTTAAACAGAGGCAAGGGAATTTCCCATGACAAGACACAAAAGCCCAAAGGTGAGACTGAGAAAGCACATAGTCACTATGAAAGAGGAGGAAGTTCCTGAGGGAGACAGAGTGGTGGTAGAAACTCTTTTCCTATAGGAAGAGGAAGAGGTAGAGGAGGAGAGGTGAAATGTTATGCCTGTGGAATGTTAGGACACATGTCTTGGGAATGTCCCAAGAGAAAGAAAGAAGGAGGTGAATCTCACATTTCGGAAGCATAGAAGCTGAATGTGGAAGTAAAAGGTGCAAAATATGGGAGATCTTTGATGATGAAGAAGGTTCTCTTAAATCCAGAGCCAAAGGTTGAACATCTGGTGTAGAGGAACAGTTTGCTCAGGACAACTTGCAATACTAAAGACAGAGTATGAAAGGTGATAATTGATAGTGGGAGCACTTATAATTTAGTATCCACAGAGATGGTGGATAAGTTGGAGCTGGAGACAACTGCACATCCAAGTCTGTATAAGGTCTCATGGCTGCAGAAAGGTCATCAGGTAACGGTAACTAAACAATTCCTTGGTAAATTTAAAATAGGAGGATATAGAGATGAGATTCTATGTGATGTGATTCCCATGGATGTATGTCATGTTTTTTTGGAAGACCATGGAAGTATGATAGGATTTTCATTCATGATGGGAGGAAAAAAACTTATACTTTGGAGAAGAATGGTAGGATGCACATGTTGATGTTGATTGAGTAAAAGAGAGTAAAGGAAGAAGCCAACACAAGTATACTTCTCATGAGTGGGAAGGAACTCCTGAGTGAAGTTAAGAAGGAAAAGGAGATGTAGTTTGTTGTAGTGAGGAAGCCGAAAGTTATCCTTACAAGTACTTCTATGGAGGATCTACCTAAGGAAGTTCAGTAACTGTTGGAGAATTTTTTTGACATAGTAGTGGATGAGTTGTCAAGCTCATTTCCACCTATCATATGTATTAGCCATCACATTGAATTAATACCAAGAGCAAGTCTTTCGAACAAAGAAGCATACAGATTGATGCCTCAAGAAAATGAGGAGGTAAAGAGACAAGTCCAAGATTTGATGGACAAAGGTTTGGTCAGAGAAAGCTTGAGTCCATGTGTAGTACGAACTGTGTTGAGTCCGAAGAAAGATGGAGGATGGAGAATGTGTACAAACTCAAGAGCCATAAACAATATCACCATTAGGTACAAATTTCCATTGCCAAGTATGGATGACCTAATGGAGTGTTTGAGTGGAGCGAGCTATTTTTCAAAGATAGATTTGAAAAGTGGATATCACCAGATAAGAATGAGGGAAGGTGATGAGTGGAAAACAACCTTTAAGACAAATGAGGGGTTGTACGAATGGCTTGTTATGTCATTTGGATTAACAAATGCCCCAAGTAATTTTATGAGGTTTATGAATGAAGTGTTGAAAGATTTTATTGGTAAATTTGTGATTGTATATCTAGATAATATACTATTCTTCAGTAACACTGAAGAAGAGAATTTGAGACACTTAACATTAGTGATGAGGAGGTTGCAGTGGGAGAAGTTGCTGATAAATTTAAAGAAATCCTCTTTTATGAAGACATAACTCATTTATTTGGGTTTTGTGATCTCTTTGAATGAATTGAAGATGGATCCAGAGAAGTTGAGAGCGATCATAGAATGGTCGTCACCAAGGAGTATATTTGAGGTGAGAATATTCCATGGATTAACGAGTTTGTATCGGAATTTCATTAGAAATTTCAGTGAGATTGGTGCATAGATGATGGATACGGTGAAGAAGAGACACAAGTCTTTCAAATGGATAGAAGAGGTTGAGAAAAGCTTCAATATATTGAAGTTGAAGATAACAGAAAAACTGATTCTGGTCTTGCCATATTTTGAGAAGACATTTCAAGTGAGATGTGATGCGTGTGGAGGTGAAATTAGAGCGGTCTTGAGCCAAGATAATAGGCTTGTTGCACATTTTAGTGAGAATTTGAATGATACTAAGAGAAAATAATCCACATATGATAAAGAGTTCTATGCCATAATTGAAGCCTTGAAGAAATGGAGGCACTATCTTGTTCCAAAAGAGTTTGTTTTGTATAACGATAATCGGGATTTACAATTCATAACCAAGCAAGAGAAGTTGAATCAAAGACATGCTAAGTGGGTAGAGTTTATGTAAAATTTCACTTTTCTCATTAAATATATTTCTCGTAATGCTAACAAGGTTGTTGATGCATTGAGTAGAGATGTTTAATTCTGCAGGAATTCAAAGTGAAAACCTTAGGGTTTGAGCACTTTAAGGAAATGTATTGTGATGATCCAGATTTTAAGGAGGCATATGAAGCATGTGTGAATCCTATGCTTAGAGACAAAATTCATTGGACATAGTATATGATTCAGGATGGGTTGTTTTTCAAAGTTTTCCTATTGTGCATACCAAAGTGCTCGATGAGAGAGAATATGCTGAAGGAAAAGCATATTGGATGTCTAGCCCGACATTTCGGCCATGACAAAACATTTGCACAGTTAAATCGTTTGTACTATTGGACAGGTATGAGGGAAGAGGTGAAGAAGTTTGTGAAAAGATGTAAGATTTTCTAGTATGCAAAGGGAAAGAGACAAAATATTGGGTTGTATCAACCATTGCCTATTCCAGAGAGGCCGTGGGATGAAATAAGCATGGATTTCATGTTGGGATTGTCAAAAATGCAAAGAGCAAGTGATTCCATATTTTTGGTAGTTGAAATATTTTCAAAGATGGAAAACTTTATCCCATGCCATAGGACCAGTGATGCAACCCACGTTGCTAACTTGTTTTTCAAGGAAGTTGTGAGACTTCATGGGTTTCCAAGGAGTATTGTTTCAGACAGAGATACCAAGTTTGTTGGTCATTTTTGGAGAACATTGTGGAAAAAACTGGGAACAAAAATGTCCTTTAGTTATTTGCAGACTTAGGTGGTGAATCCGAGTTTAGGATATTTGCTGAGAATTTTGGTCACTGAACATCATAATCAGTGGGATCAGATTCTAGCACAAGCATAGTTTGCATACAATGAATTAGTAAGCAGAAGTACTGGAAATATCTCATTTTAGATAGTATATGGAATGAATCCAAGGGGAGTGTTGGATTTAAGAGATCTGGAGCAGAGTGAAATCAGAAGCGTTGGAGCCGAAGACTTTGCTACATAAATGTAGGAGCTTCGTAATCATATCAAAGAGAAGTTGCAGAGGAGCAACATTGAGTATAAACATAGAGTTGATCAACATAGGAGGAAAATTCAATTTGAAGTGGGAGATCAAGTTCTAGCACATATCATGAAGGAGAAATTCCCAAAAGGAATATACAATAAACTAAAGCTGAAGAAGATAGGACTGTGCAAGATCCTAAGAAAATTTGATGAGAATACTTATGAGATAGAGCTACCAGAAAATGTGAGTATATCACCCATATTTAACATTGCAGACCTATATCCTTATAGGGAAGATGGAATCGGAGGATTAGAAGATCAGAAAGAGATTCACTATAAAGAGAATATGCATGTAGCAGAGAAGACTGTAGATCGAAGAATTTGTAAGAAGACCAGAAGGAAGACATATTTTGAGTATTTGGTAAAATGGAAAGGAAGAACAATAGAAGATGTCAGTTGGGTAAACGAGGAAGATATACATAATCATGGAAGGTCGGTGCAGGAGCTCATGGACAGGAGACCATGAATTTTGAGCCATAGGAGTATGATGCAGGAGCATCTCCAGCAAAGCACGAGTGGAGGATAGCTAAGTGCACTAGTGCGCATTTTGAAGAAATAATTTTGAATTAAAGGAGGTGTATCATGCAAATGTTCTAAAAGTATTGAAATTTATGAACATCTTTAATGTTTTGGATCTGGATGATCACATGAGATCGTTGGAGGATGCATTTTCTTCTAATGGAGCTACGTGTCATACAAATTCGATTTGTTTAATATTATCTGTCTGTCACAAATATTTATTATAATAAATCCTTAATAGTTGAATGATTTTATTTTGATAGGATAGCTCTAGAGTATTTGGAGGGAAAGGCTCAAAGAGTCCCTCTTGTATAAATCTTTGTATTGTTTCCCATAAGAGGTTGTTGGCATTCTAGTTGTTGAATCTATTGTATAGGTCATTGATAGTTGTTGTTGAATCTATTATTGTAGTTTTTATAGTTGCATATGTTGTAGAAGTTGTTGAAGCTTATCAGAGTGTAAGAACACGTGTATTTTCAGTAAATGAATATAATAGAGAAGCATTGTTCAAAATGTCTGGTGTTGCAGTTACTATGTCTATTTGAATGAATGAATGATAGACTTTTTGTCTATTTGAAATTCTCTTTTATTTTCTTGTTCTTATGTTATGAATGTGTTACATGGTTGAATGTATAAATCTGTGAGGATTTAGATAAGTTTCAATTGTTTCTCTTCTACGAGCAAGTGAAATTGTGCATAGTGTCCACAAGGTGTGCATGAAAGAGTCTATTTTGACTCATAATCTTAGAAGAGATAACGTGAACTTTATATGTGAAAAGAGTGCATAGTGTCCACAAGGTGTGCATGAAAGAGTCTTCTTTGACTCAGAAAGTTCAGGAGAGATATCTTGAAGGTGTGTGTAGACCAAAATGAACTTGGAGTCATATTGTTAATGGGGAGCAATAGAGCATGGAAGGACTATTGCAAGGAGTGCAGAGTCACCATTCAAAGTTAGGATTGAAGGAAGCTTGTCATAAATGTGTGCAGAGTCGATATTTGTCTGAGTATCAAGAAATCGTGCTGGGAAGTTCAGAGCATTGGGAAGAAGCAAGTCCAAGAGAGGTAGCTTGGAGATTTGCATGAAAAGAGTGTATATTTTCCTCAAGGAGTGCGTGACAAAGTCTTCTGACTTATAAGTTCAAGAGAGTATCGAAATTCATCCATAGAGAAGCTAAGTTGTGGAGGAAGACCTGTTGCAAGGTGTGCATAGGCTGAAATTCGACTAAGTGTCGAGGGGAGAATTATAATGAGGAAAACGTTTGAGGAAGAACAAGATTAGGAGGGAGAGTGACAAGAATATTCAAAGGGAGGAATCCTTTAAGGTTTCCCAAAATTAACAAGCAATATCTGTCTAGGAGGGATCGAGATCATCCCAGACTGTCAGATCTCAAGAAAAGTTGCACGAAGGTTAGCGTGAATCATTTCGGCACTTCGTGATTCAAAGTATTTTGGAGTGTTGCAAAAGCCAGGTTGTGAAGTAGTGAAGTGGTCTTGACTGTTGGCCATGAGGATGGTACATGGAAGTGGATTAGAAAATCCAAGAGATAGAGGTCCGGAAAAGTTGTGCATGGAGTAGGTGGAATCCTCGCGAAGTCGTGAAACCCAAAATATAACTAGACCGTCAGATCCAAGTGGGAACGCAATAGATATCCACCTATTCAGTAGAAATCATTTTAGAAAGAACCAAAGAAGAGGTCGTGATATTTCTGAAGACCGAATTTACGAAGAGTTGACCCCGGGTCACAGCCTGTGGTCACATTGGAGAAGAGTCTAGCAGGGAGGCTAGCACTCGCAAATTTGGTGTTGTCAAAAGCACCAGAGAGCACGATTGTGGGTAACTCGAACCTACAGGTAACATCAAAGGGACCTATGTGTCATTTTTCAGGGCTTGTTGAAGGCCCAAAGAGCCAATTCGTCTCAGGAATTTGAAGATCCAATACTGAGATGTCGCAGAATCTCGAGGAGGGAAGGGGGGATGCACCAGAAGGACATATACTTCAACAAGGAAAGTGGCTCACCAAGGTTCATATTCAGCAGAAGTTTCCCAAACTCCCGAGGGAACTTGAAGAAATGGGGAACATTACTTCCTAGGGGGGGAGGAATGATCCAAGTGGATCTTGGTGGCCATTCACCTTTTCGATTGAACCAACATTTCAATCCTATGGTTTTGATAAGCCATGATATTCAACTTTTTTATGGGGAATGAAAAAGAATGAAATGAATACAGATTATTAAAATATGCTTAACACATAATAACAAAGATATAGTAAAATTGGTTTTCTATTCAATAAGGAAATAAGATGAAGCTATAAAATGCAGCGGAAAACAAGCTTGCTAGAATGGTGGCAGCTTATATCTGGGAAGGCATGTGACGACTACACTCATTCGCAAGAAGATGATTATAATGAGGCTCTGAAGGCCTTTTTACAATAAAAAGGAATGTCAAAAACCATAGACATCCAAAAACCTAACCCTAGGAGATGAAGCACCAAAAGTCATGTGGGCCCCGTTTGGGTAAGTTAGTACATCAATATCCCGGGGTTGTAACTTTTGCATGTGATCTTTGTTTTAGGAACACGATAGCCTATTGAAAAGGTATATCCAAGGACTACACAATGTTATTCTATCTAATTGTGGTGATCCCTAAAAACGTTGTTTAGGACCTCAAAACGACCCTGCAAGTCAAGGACCCAGAAACTAGGAAAAAAACTGCCAAACTAGAAAACTGCTAGAACGAACCAATTGGAATAGGTGGGAGGCCATCGTCATCCATATATATCAATACTCCCCCCTTAGGAAGAAATATTTTCCATTGTGTTGATTTTCCCCATCAGATGAGGAAATTTCTATTGAATTTGGCCCCGGGTGAGCCACTTGCCTTGGTGCAAGAGCTACCTTGCTTTGACAACTCGATAAAGTTGGATCCTTTACTATTGGATGCCATTGATTTATGTGTCCACAATATGATCATTGGATTATTTTTCCATGCAGTTAGGGTTGAGATTTTTTGGTGTCAACTACTCTGCTATCTCTGAGGTGTCTAATAATAGTGGGAAATATGGCCGAAGGAGAGCCACATTGAAGACTAGGTGTAGACCAAGGAAAGGGGAAATGTTGATCACAAAAACATTGTCACCCACAGCCTTGGTGATGGTGTATGGCCCATACCGGAGTGGGTGAAGCTTCCAATGGGGCCATGTAAGGAGTCATTTCTGAAAATGCAACCAAACTTTGTCGCCCACCTGAAATTTATGTGGCGTCCGATGTTGATCATGGTGCTACTTGTACTTGGCATTGGAATTTTGTAAAATATCCTAAACTTGTTGGAAGATGTGCTAGATCTTCTCAATGAACTGGGTGGCTTTGTCATCTTCTGGTGGAGCAAGGGATGAGTCGGCCAAGGTAGTTTCCATGGATAGTGCAACATCCACGGTGCCCAATGGTTAGAATCCCAACCCCACCTGAAATGGCTTGTTGCCAGTTGAGCAATGCAAGGTTCAGCTGTAGCTATGTTGGACATAGGGAAGAATCTCATCCCATGTGTGGGGGTTCTTGGAATTGTACATGTGCAGGATATGTATGATCAT
>SNQJ01S0028293.1:4974-51437 GCA_010110895.2 Picea sitchensis
TACGTATTAACGTATCGGGGAATCGGGGTTCGGGGTTTCGTGACTTAATATGCAATGAGATTTGTTCTTACTAGATAGCGAACTCCGATATCCCGATATATTTTCAAATTCTTAAGTTTTATCGTTTAAGTTCGTTTTTTATAATATTCGGAAAAGTATTTGGGCATTCATTGAATAATTTCCAACCATCTTTTTTCCCGAAATAAACCCCAAGTGTATTTCAGATTCATTAAGTATGAAAATTTTGATTTATAAAGATTTTAAAAAGTGCAAAGACTCCAGGATATCAAAAACTTTGTTCTTAAGGTAAAGATTTGAGTTCAGTTTCAACAATACCAAGAAAATGTTTCTGAAAATCGAAATGTGCATGAAAAACTAGCTATTTTTTCAAATATGTACCAGAACAAACTTCCTAATGAATGAAAAAAGTTTCTTCATTTGATTATGCATGCAAGGAGATATTCAAACTTTTATGCTTCTTAACTTTCAAATGGAATGAAAGAGATATATTTTCGACATAACGAAGTATGAGGAAAAAAAGAAATCAAACAAAGCACACTCAAAATCATGAGAACTAAAAGAAAACAAGTAGGGGATGACATGTTCAACCAAGAAATCAAAGATGCAAAAGAGAAATAAGACAATCACTCATGAAAATCCTCAAAACAAGAGCAAAAAGAAACAATGTTCAAGACTAGATTGTGGCAAACAAGAGATTCCTAATCATACATTAAAGCGAGATGTTTCAATGAAGAAAAAAAGGCTCAATACCAAAAAACCTTTTCAAACCCTAGTTGATGAATAGTCCTAAACAACCAAGCAATATTAAATCTTTGTGAGACAGAGATCAGAGAACTGAAAGGAAGAATGAACTAAGGGATATTTTTAATCCAAGGGGACCACAACTAGGAGAGAATATTGCAAACTCAAATAAGAAATAGGAATGAGTGTCAAATGTCAAATTATCAAGACAAAGTAAGAGTCTTTGGGGAAAAGCCCCTCAAAAGAAGATTGAGAAAAAGCGGGCAGAAAGAGGAAAAAAATCCTGAAAAGGGAGATTGGGGCCCCTATTCTCAAGGATATAGAGCACCAATAAGGGGAATGGCACCCTATTGGCAGCCACCAATTCTGTCAATTTTTATCACAATTAAAATCATCACAAAGAGATTTTATCTTTCCGTAGCTGCCACCTCCTTACATTTATAAATGCTTATGTTTCTGACCTTAGAGGCGATGATTGGGCTAAACTTATCTTATGAATTTTTTGTTTAAATTTTCGTTTGTTTTGTTTAAAACTCATGACTTCAAGCATGAATATTAAACAAAAACTTGGATTGGGTAATGATTTTGTAGTTTGTATTTTCTACCTAAGAGATTACACCTTGAGGAAACCCATATGTTGCTAAGTTTTTTAAACTCATTTAATTCACTGCCACATTTTCATGTATTATGGGGATTATGACTTAATCGGTTCTACGGTTGATTTTTTGGTTTCATTTTTTGAAATGTATGAACGTGCATAACATTGGATTAGCATTTGATATGTGCTTCATGCTCCCAACAGTCATATCGTTGTCATATCACTTGGTATAGGCCTGATGTGCCTGCGACTACACCTCACCCTCTTGTTATGTACTTTAATGAACCCCATTCATTGTTTGAATTGGAATTCAATATTGGTTGAGGGTTTGATATTCATTATGTTTAATGGCTCATAGATATGCACGTCCCCTGGTTTTTTCTCTCTCCAAACTCAAGTTATCAAATATGACAGTCTCCCATTTTCATAGGTATCGGGTCGTTGTGGTTTTCACAGACCTCTCCTTGCGAATATTTTATTGGAAGTCATAGCCTCCCTCCCATGATATCTACTTTGTCTATTTGACAGTGACCATGGCTCCTATGGTTCGAATTGAACCAAATGACTCTAAGTTTTTTTGTTTTTTTTTAAACCGTAATTGCATACCTAAGACATGTTTTTGCAGGAGGTTTTCTGGGAAAACAGTTAATAATTTGGGGAAACCATCGAAAACCCATTTCGCAAATTGGGTCATCTACCTTCGCCATGAGCCGTTTTTCCCGAAACTAGACCATTTCAAAGATATGTCTCCTTCTTTGGGGGGACAAATCTCAAAATTTCTGTTGTGGTTAAGGTAAACATTTTTTTTTATTTTGCTCAGAGATTCAAGCCTACTAATGGTTTTTTTGGGGGTTTTCAAGTTATACATGCCTTTCTACCTATTCATGAGTCTGCGTAAAATTTCTAAAATTTATTAGAAGTAGAGTTTAAATCCTCTGTCTTGGTATCGTACGAATTCTAATGTCACTTTAGCTCAGATTGGGAATACTTCGGAAAGCTTCCTGATTCGAAACAATTTTTCCCAACCTGAAAACACAGTCAACTCACCTCTGCGTTACAATCTTAACCCCATTTCTAATAATCCCATGACCTAGAGTCAAGGTTTCGAATCACATAATGACTATGAAATTAATGAATATATGTTTGTTTCTTTGCAAACCCCCATGGGTGAACAACCACGATGTATTTTTTCACCCATAAAATAGTTGGAACAAGTAGTGGATGTGTTGAAAGAAAGGATTTCTCCTACCCCTGCTATCGAGCTGATTCAAGGTTTTATTGACAAACCAACTGTTAAGAAAATTCGCAAAAAAGAAGAAACAGTGTAACTTAGTTTCGATCTTTACAAACAAAAGGATTAAGCAGCCTAATAATATGATCACTAAAAAATTAAACAAATTTCATCATCATGAATTCGGATTTGTCAAAATTGCTGAAATAGTAAATAGTTGTTCATTTTTTTATCTTATTCTGTTTGAAAAAATAAAATAAATAGATTTTTATTTTTTATTTTTATTATTTTAGACTAGCTTCAGAATCTTGTAGCTTATCTATTTATGAATGTTAGTTGACATTATTTCTGAATATCAATTTCTTTTTGCTATCTGCAGGAAAATGATGATTATGGTGCTATTTATATGGAGAAACTACCTTGGATCATGCATTGTTTAGTTCTATAGTTTATTTCTTTTATTTTGATAAAACTTGGTCATTATGTAATAAATTTTGATAAACCAATTCCTACAGGAATAATTTCATGTTGTACTATTTTCGTAAAAACCAATATATTTTTTGGGGATTGCACTCTATCTTGCATGATAAGAGTTGTTAATCCAAAAATAGTTTAAATATGGATCACTATTAGAGGTGAAATCATCTTTGCATGGGATACATTATGGACATATGATTTTGAAAACTGATATGGAGAAGTTGCTCATCATTTGGCTTTAGACCTGTGTGACACTTACCCCATTATGTTTTTGCCTCCATCTTATGAAATGTTATTACATTTGATGCAGCTTTAGTCTGGTTATCATACGGTATTTCATAGTATTAAGTATTTTGATGATGTCTGTAATTTGTTGTTCCCTTTTACATCTGTGATCAATCTGCCATTTAATTATTGTTGATTTATTCTAGATATTAAATGATGGATTACATTAATGCTTTGAATTGAGTTTCCTCTCTTTATAAGTATCGATTATCATAAGGTCATCAGATTTGTATATTTATCATTATGTTTTTATATTCTTGCTCCAATGCATCTTTGAGTTTGTTCTGGGAGTATTAGCATTGTTCTGTTACATGTTTCCCTCATACATAGGACAGTGAGGAGTTTTGAATTGCACAGGAAGATTAATTCAGCTTAGTCGATTAGTTACAGGTTAGTTCACTTGTTATTTACTTAAATTATTTATTAATGAAATAAGAACAGCTTGAATTAGCTTTGACTGTCTATCTATTCTTATTTCAAATATATTGGATTATCACTCATTAGTGTTAGACTTTTAAATATTCAACAGAAAATAGAAAAATGTATGTTCTTTCTTTATCTCTCTTATAAACACTTCCCAAAAAACATTTGTTTTGCAAGATGTCAAGTAAATCTTATACGATGTACATAATCTGTTTATAATCATATGCACATATTTGTCTTTCCATTTGAACATTTGTAACTATTAAACTTATATTATTAGTATCATAGCTTTCTAGATTAGTTTCTTTTCTTTTGTTATTTTTAGGACTTTAGTTGGCCAACGGAACCATTAAACCCGTCGGGTCATTTCATTCCAAACGTCTTGGGTTATTTAGACAACCTCAGTCCAGATTTGACTTTCCAGTTGACGGTGTGTGAATTATGCCCGTCAACAAATGGTTCTAGGAGGGACGAGGTAAATTTAATGATTAAATGTTTTACCCCTCAGCCTGTCATAATTCCATATTTATAAATTTTTCTTATGTTTCATCTTAAAATGCACTAGAAGGCATGCCAAACTGACAAGTTGGACTTGCAGGAGTTCTTGTTTTGAATGTATTTGATTCCCCATGGCTCCCCAAATCACTATGTTGGAACATCCTTTCCACTTCTCATTACCTGATATTCCCAACGAGAAAGTCTCTCGCTTTTACAAACTCACCTTTGATGTTGGGGGGGATGTATCTACTAAAGACCGTATTAAAAAGTTTTGATGTAAATGCATCAAGCATGATATTTTTGATTTAAAGGTTTTATGAAGATTGTTTGCTTTTACTTTTAGGGGTCGGATTAAACATTGGTTTGAGTCTTTTCTAGCATATCACATTTTTTAATGCTTTCAATTTGTAGAGGAAGTTTTAGATGCTTTTGAAATCTATGATTACAATCAATTATGTGAATAATTTCATACTTTTCCAATCAATGGCAATTCATCTCCAGAAGGATTTTCAACAAGAATCCATCATGTTCTCTGTAAATTTAATCTTGATGACATGTCATTTGTAATAAATCTCCTCTATGATGCTGGCATCCCTTTCATCCAATCATATTCAATCATGAATGATGAACCAGTTACAAATCCTATCACTCAATTGCAAGAAGAATTTTGTTCATAGGATGATAGGAATCCATCCGAAAATTTTGAACAAACAGGGGAGGTAGAATCTATTGAAAGGGTTCTTATTGACAATCAAATTGTTTTTTCCTATGAATCATTGTATACTCAGTCCTCAACCATCGTGGAAGAAGATTCGATGTTGGCTCAAGGTGAATGTCCTCCTTCTTCTAACTCTTGCTCTAATCATTTTAAATTCATTTATTGAAGAACACTTGGGTGACAAAAATCATCTTAATCATTCTAACATTCCAATGAAACCGATTAGAGTTGTAGATCTACAATTGGAAGAACAAACCTTAAACCTTCATCCACAAATCATACCTTATCCATAGGAAAGATTAGATGTTTGTCATGAAAGTTTTGAATTATTTATCATACATGAGGCAAATTTAGATGATCATATTATGTTGAAGAATTTATCACCAAAACAGAGTGAAAGTTTTAAGGAAAGTGAAGAAGAATGTCTTGAGAATACTATTGTTAAATATCATAGCTCAAGAGATTCTTTTCATTTGCTAATTTATGATTCCTTTTACTCTTTATATCACGATCTCTTCTTAGATTCTGATGGACATGATACTTTACCCATGGTATCTTACTCTTTCCCATCACAATCAGATCTTTTCGATATGCTAAGATTTGGTGAAATTGATTCCATACATAACATTTTTTAAGTCAGATTTGATGTTCTTTCACTTTCATCACTCACATGGCAAAACAACATGTTGCGAGATGATTTTTAACGATTTATTTTTTAAAAAGACAGTGCACTCATTCCTATGGAGATCAAATATTCTACATTTCATATTCGTTCATTGATTAGTTCGAATTTTAATGTTTATGATTGACATTTTGAAACAATCAATCTCATCAAAGGAAGCGTTCAAACCAATGATCTAATTGATGTCATGAATCCTCTTATGATGTGTTCCCCATTGATATACCCATTTCATCAAAGTCATAGTTTTCATCCTAATTTTTATGATAGGATGTTAGATTTGTATCTAAAAAATCTTCATAATAAAGATAAAGTCATGCTTGCATTGTTTTTACCTAAATATATAGAAAGTAAGCATGACATGATTCTTTTAGATCCTCCATGTGAAAAAAATGATGAACACTTGGAGAATTGTCAGCAGGATAGGGCACTTCAGCCTTGGTTGATGGTTATGTCAGGTCCCCATAATATTGACAAGTTTTCCAAACTTACTTACACTCTTCCATGCCATTATGACCCATATCACGACAATATTGCAGAATGGTTGGAGGATTCATACATCAAGAGGTTTCAAAAGAATGGTAAGGTTGTGCTTGCTTTGTTTTTAAATGAATATATAAGAGGTAAGCATAACATATTTATTTTTTCTGCAAATACTCTATTCTTTTTTGTTGATTTTCAATTTTCTACACCTTGTCGGATTAAAGATGCTCTTGTGGTTGCACTAGAAACAGAATTTTACTTAGCATTTTGATCTATTTAGTAGTTAGAGTAGGTTTAGGAGTAGGTTTCCTTTAGTTTTATTTCTCACTGTTTCTCTTTGTAATGATGCAGTTATGAACACAAGTAGGCACACCAAGGGAGCCATAATATGAATTTTGCCAGGGAAGTCCACTTTAAATCTTTTTCTCTCTATTTTTCATTGAATATTTCTGTTCAAAAACACAATATCATCATGAAAATTTTAAATAGAAAGTAAAGAGATAAGTAAATTTGAACTATCAATTCAACCCTAACCCAAAGTGCCACGAGTAGGACTGCACTCATATTAATAAGGATTTTTCTATTCTCTTTTAGTCTCTCTCAAGAGATATTTCACTTGATGATTTCAGATCCACCCTCTTGTAAATATTTTTAATTTTCTTTTTTGATTTTGATTTTGGTTCTTTTCATTTTTCTTGATTTTGATTTGTTTTCTGAATAATTATGTCTGAATCACCATTTCATTTGTTGAAGGGAATCAAAAATACTATTCTTTAGCAGCAGTTGATAACTTTTCAAGCACCTGAGTAGTAAGTGCTAAAACTCAGATCAGCAGAGGGAAGTTTATGTTCAAACAGTGTTCCTGGTTTCTCATTAAAATCACAGGAAAACACGATTATCCTTAACAAACTTCTAACGCCACCCCTATTTTAATGAGAACAACTAAGTGTGCTTGCCCATCCTAGAGATGTTTTCTTAACAGAAATCTCACTGTCCAAATCATGATGGAAGTCATCAAAACAGAAAAATAATTTGTAAATGATCAAACTTTTCATTCCAAACTATGAGATTTTCAGTGTCACCCCACTTTCTTGAATATCATGAAGTTTTTGGAAATTATAAACAAATTCTAGAGATTTGAAATCACTACAATGTGTGGGAAGTGTTTGAAAACCCATCGCGACACTAAACAGTTATGTTGGAATTAGTTAAATGCACTCATGATACCAAGTCAACTTCGTCGAGGTACTGAACAGGCCCGCTAGCAGCAAAGCAATGTCGGGTTTGAGAAGATTCTCAGGTTTGTCTTTTAATTTGATCAAGTGTAGAGATGTGTTTATCATGACTGGATGAATCTTGGAAAGGATATATTATCAAGGTGGATATCGATGGCCACCCACCTTTTCCAAGTGGCTCAAAATAGTTTTCTGGAAATTTTGGCAATTTACTATTTTTAGCAGTTTTAACTTTCGGGGCCATTTTGAGGGCCTAAATGAATGTTTTTCGGGATCGAGCTTCTTAATGATAGATAAAGGCATGATTGAGCCCCCAAAATGAATCTCCTCGACAATACCTTTGCAATGGGCTATCATACGCCTAAAACAGAGATCGTATGCAAAAGTTACGACCCTGGGAAGTTGATGTACTAACTTACCCAGACGAGGCCCACATGACTTTTGGCGAATCATCTCCTAGGGTTAGGTTTTTGGATGTCTAGGGCTTTGGGAATTCTTGTTTATTATAAAAATTCCTTCAGAGCCTCATTGTAATGATCTTCTTGTGAATGAGCGCAACCGTCACACCTCTTCTCAGAGATAAGCTGCCACCATTCAAGCAAGCTTGTTTCCGCTGCATTTTATAGTTTTAGCTTATTTCCTTATTGAATAGAAAAATAGTTTTACTGTATCTCTGTTATTTTGTGTTAAGCACCTATTAATAATCTGTATTCATTTCAGTTTTCTCATAAAATCTGGATCAGTGGTATCAGAGCGGTCTGCTCCTTTTCGTCTTAATGCATGTCCCCAACGAGGTCGGAATACAAAGAATTGGGTCTCGAGCTTGTTTCTCTTGAGGACAAAAGATCTCGCACGCCCAAAAGACCTCTCATGGCAAGAGAAAAAAAATATGACGGGACATGAGATCCTTTCAAACTGTTGATTCAGGAATCCCTCGCGCAACAAAGGAATGATATGATGGATAGTTTCGCGCAAATCCTTCGACGGCTACCAATAGGCGACACATCTTCTTCAAGCAGAGGCATCGCCCACTTCAAGGTACAAATAAACTTTGATATTCCTATATTTGAAGGTTAGATAGACACAGATGTTGTAGACAAGTGGTTGAATCTACTAGAAGGGTATTTTTCTGTCCATAACTTTTCAAATAGAGAAAAGATTACGTTTGTGCTACTCAAATCCGTTCCCCATGTCAAAGATTGGTGGGAAACTTTTTGTGAGAAAAATGAAACAGAGGAACCCTCATTAATTATAGTCATGGGCATCTAGGAATCCTTCAGGGATGTTATTTAGGAACAATACTGCCCTGTCAAAAGTTATGATGACTTGTATACCAAATGGACCACACTACGGCAAGAAAGAGACCAAGCAATGCCACATTTCACAAATATATTCCATACCTTGTGCACCAAGCTGGGTATAAAATATTTGGAGCGACATCTGGTGCTAAAGTATCGTGGTGCTCTGGATAGATACATCCATACCCAAATGGAATTTCTGGACATCTCATCCTTGGGCGCGGCCTACTGATATGCCACCAAAATTAAGCAGAAGCTCAAACAAAAGACGCGACAATTTGGGCCTGGGAACCCCTCACACCAAAATCTAGGAAATGGCGACCCCAACCCACAGAAAAAAGGACAGAGAAAAGATGGACAGTATCAGGACAACCAGTCCAAGCCATAAGAAAAGAAGGACACCAGAAAGACAAAGAAAGATACTGGGAAGTGGTGTGACTTCCATAAGAGCCCTTGGCATAACACTGCTGACTGCCACTCAAAGCAGTCGTTGGTGGCCAAAGTGAAATACTCTGAATCAAATGCGGGTTCTGACTCTCAACCAGAACCAGAAAGGGGAAGACGTATCATTGACGCGAAACCCAATGCCATCGTTTCTAGCACCAAGCTCCAGCCTGGTGAACTAGACAATCCAGAAGAAGGAGAACACCTCTTCCATTCACATATGTGGGTAAAAGACACCCCACTGCACTTCATTGTTGATAGCGATATCCAGAAGAACCTCATCTCAGTAGAGGTTGTCAAGCAGCTGGCTCTACTGACAACGCTGCATGCACAACCCTACACCATTGGATGGCTCTGCCAAGGAAATGATCTCTGCGTCATCCATCAGTGTTAACTGTCATACGACATCAAGCCCTTCAAAGACGAGGTATTGTGTGATGTTGCTCCTCTCAAATTTTATGATGTTATTTTGGGACAACCTTATTTATGGAAATGTCATGTTGTATATGAGTTTAGGCCTTGTAGTGTTATTATTACTTTGAACAGAAAATTGTATAGGATTCCCGAGGCAGTCCCACCTAGTGATATTTCCTTGATCTCTACTAAGAAATTCAGGAAGGTCATCTCTCAGACAGGGAAGTTTGTCATCTTTGTGATTCGCTCTCAGAATAAGAGAAAGATCATAGCCACATCCAGGGTCCTTGTGGCCAACCTGTCCACATAGAAGAAGAAAGTAGATAACATCATGGAATAATACTCAGATATCTTCTCCTCACCTAACGGGGTACCTCTGAAATGCCAGGTCAAGCACCCCATCGATCTAACCCCCTGGCGTATTGCTTCCCAATGGGCCAGTCTATCGTTTCTCTCTATTAGAGAATGAGGATATCAAGGGATAGATACATGAAATTGTCCACAAGGGGCACATCCATCCCAACTCATCACCTTGTGGAAGCCCAATCATGTTGGTACAGAAGAAAGATGGAACCTGGCGACTTTTCATTGATTATTGGGCTCTGAATAAAATCACAGTCAGAAACTGGTACCTGATTCCCTGAATCGACGACCTCCTTGATAAAATCATGGGGGCCAAATACTTCAGTAAGATTGATCTGAAGTCTGGCTACCACCAGTTCTCGATAGAATAGACAGATGTATGGAAAAATGCCTTCAAGTCAAAGGAAGGACTTTTTGAATGGTTGGTCATGCCCTTTGGTTTGAAAAATGCTCCAGCCACTCTCATGAGGATGATGGACGATATGATGTGACCATTCACCAATACTTTTGTAGTGGTGTATCTGGATGACATTCTCATTTACAATAAGACTTGGGACGAACACTTGCAACATATTGAGTAGGTTCTCCACACCTGCGGCAGCACAAGCTATATGCCAACTTGGAAAAATTCTCCTTCAACATGGACAGGGTCTATTACCTGGGCTACATATTTGATCAGCATGGTGTACATGTGGATCTAGCCAATATCCAAGTCATCCGTTACTAGCCAGCCCAAACCACACTCAATGAGCTTCAGAGCTTCTTGGGCCTTGCCAATTTCTACCATGGGTTCGTGTTGGGATTCTCCGATATTGCATGGGCCCTCAGCCAAATAACCAGGGGTGGTGGTAAGGAAAAAATTGCGTGGGGCCAGTCCCAACAAAAAGTGTTCAATGATTTGAAGTAGCGCTTGTGCTCAGCCCCTGTACTTTCACTACTATACCTGTAGCATCCCTTTGAGATCGAGACAGATGCTTTAGACTATGCAGTGGGCGTCGTTCTCACTTAGCACGGCCACCTTGTGGCCTATCGTAGTGAGACACTATCAGATGTTTTTCGTAAGTACCCTACTTACGACAAAGAAATTTAATCCATTGTGCAAGCCTATCGCCAGTGGAGACATTACATTCTTGGGAAGGAGACAGTTATCCACACTGATCACAAGCCACTGCAGTTCATGCAGACACAAGGAAAATTGGAGAATGATTGCCATAAAAAGTGGTCCACATACTTGAAACAATTCCACCTCAAAATAAAGTATAAAACATGAAGCACCAATCGCATCTTTGATTGCCTCAGCAAACCGCCAGTCGCGGCACTCACCACGGTGCTAGACACTTGCGGCCATGAGACCTCTGGATGGCCCCAACTCTATGAGAGAGACCCGGACTTCACCACCACCTACCAAATGTTGGGTGCAAACGTAGTTTTCAATAATTTCCATCTTCAGGATGGGTGGTTGTGTCATCTGGGCCATATCTGTGTTCCATCAAGTGAGCGAGCGAAGATGATCTGGGAAGCCCAATACAATCGAGTGGCAAGACACTTTGGCATCGAAAATACAGTGGAAATGCTACAAAAACATTTCTATTGTATGAAACTTCAACAGGAGGTCAACAAGTATATCAGGTCCTGCACTGCCTGTGTTATTGCCCAACCGACCACTAAGAAATAGGGATTGTAACACCCCTCTTCCTACTCCTAAAAGGCCATGGGAATCCATCTCAATGGACTATATGTTGGGCCACCTATCCACCAAGTGGGGAAATGACTGTGTTTTTGTGGTTGTTGATAGATTTTCTAAGATGGCAATTCTAGTTGCCTGCAAGAAGAACATCACAGCAAAGGCCACTGCCAAGCTCTTCTTTGAACGAGTCTGGGTACATTTTGGAATCCCACAAAACATTATCTCAGATCAGTACAATTGATTTCTTATCACATTCTGGTCGAGCCTCTAGTCACTGCTGGACACCAATCTCACCAAATCCAAGGCCTTCCACCCCCAAACAGATGGCCAAACCAAGGTCATAAATCGAATGATTGTGCATATCCTTCTCATATATAATTCAAATCACCCTCGCACATGGGATGAGAGCCTTCCCTTTGTCCAACATAGCTACAACCGAGCCATGCATAGCTCAACCAGCCACAACCCCTTTCAGGTGGGGTTGGGATTCCAACCATTGGGTCCCATAGATGTTGCACTTCCCCTTGCAGTCACCTCGACCGACTCATCTCCTTCTCCAACTGAAGTTGACAAAGCCACCTGGTTCATTGAGAGAATCTAGCACATCTGCCAACAGGTTCAGGATATCCTATAGAATTCCAATGACAAGTACAAGCAGCGCCATGATTAACATCGAGTGCCGCATAAGTTTTAGGTGGGTGACAATGTTTGGTTGCACTTGCAGAAAGAACGCCTTAAAAGACCCCATCGGACTCTTTTCCCACTTCGTTATGGATCGTACACAATCACCAAGGTCATGGGAGATAATTCTTTTGGGATCAACATTCCTCCCATCCTTGGCCTGCACCCAGTGTTCAATGTGGATCTCATTCTCCCTTATTTCCCACCATTATTGGACACCTCGGATGTAGCAGAACAACTAACAGCAACATATCTCAACCTCGACTACATAAATAGGAATCAAGTGATCATATTGTGGACACACAGATCAAGGGCACTCGACATCAAAGGATCCATCTTTATCAAGTCGTCAAAGCAGGGTAGCTCCTGCACCAAGGCAAGTGGCTCACCCGGGGCCAAATTCAGCAGAAGTTTCCTCATCTGATGGGGGAACTCAACACAATGGATACCATTGATTCCTAATGAGGTAGGATTGATCCAAGTGGATATCGATGGCCACCCACCTTTTCCAGCTGACTTAAAATAATTTTCTACCAATTTTGGCAATTTACTATTTTTAGCAGATTTAACTTCTGGGGCCATTTTGAGGGCCTAAATGAAGGTTTTTCGGGATCTATATTCTCAATAATAGCTTAAGGCATGATATAACCCCCAAAATGAATCTCCTCAATGATACCTTTCCAATGGGCTATCATACGCCTAAAACGGAGATCGTATTCAAAATTTACAACCCCGTGAAGTTGATGTACTAACTTACCCAGACGGGGCCCACATGACTTTTGGCACTTCATATCCTAGGGTTAGGTTTTTGGATGTCTAGGGTTTTTGGAATTCCTATTTATTGTAAAAAATGCCTTCAGAGCCTCATTGGCCTTCAGAGCTTTGACTGTCTATCTATTCTTATTTCAATTATATTGGATTAGCACTCATTAGTGTTAGACTTTTAAATATTCAATAGAAAACAAAGAAATGTATGTGTTTTCTTTATCTCTCTTATAAACACTTCCCAAAAAACATTTGTTTCACAAGATGTCAAGTAAATCTTGTACATTGTACATAAATTGTTTATAATCATATGCACATATTCATCTTTCCATTTGAACATTTGTAACTATTAAACCTATATTATTAGTATCATAGCTTTCTAGATTAGTTTCCTTTATTTTGTTATTTTTAGGACTTTAGTTCTCCAATGGAGCCATTAAACATGTCGGGTCATTTCATTCCAAATGGATTGGGTTATTTAGACAACCCCGGTCTGGATTTGACCTTCTAGTTGATGGTGTGTCAATTACGCCCGTCAACAAATGGCGCTAGAAGGAGGGCCGAGGTAAATTTAATGATAAAATGTTTTACCCCTCAGCCTGTCGTAATTCCAAATTTATAAACTTTTCTTTTATGTCATCTTAAAATGCACTAGAAGGCATGCCAAACTGACAAGATGGCCTTGCAGTATTCTTTGTTTTGAATGTATTTGATTCCCCATGGCTCCCCAAATCACTGTGTTGGAACATGCTTTCCACTTCTCATTACCTGATATTCCCAACGAGACTCTCTCTCACTTATCCAAACTCACCTTTGATGGTGGGGGGTGTGTATCTACTAAAGACCATATTAACAAGGTTTGGTGTAAATGCATCAAGCATGATATTTCTGATTTAAAGGTTTTATGTAGATTGTTTTCTTTTACTTTTCAAGGTCATATTAAACATTGGTTTGAGTGTTTTCCAGCATATCACATTTTTTATTGGTTTCAATTTGTAGAGGAATTTTTAGATGCTTTTGAAATCTATGATTACAATCAATTATGTGAATAATTTCAGACTTTGCTAATTAATGGCAATTCATCTCCAGAAGAATTTCCAACAAGAATCTATCATGTTCTCTGTAAATTTAATCTTGATGACATGTCATTTGTACTAAATCTCCTCTATGATGCTTGCATCCCTTTCATCCAGTCATATTTAATCGTGAATGATGAACCAGTTACAAATCATGTCACTCAATTGCGAGAATAATTTTGTTCGCAGGATGATAGGAATCCATCTGAAAATTTTGAATAAGAAGGGGAGGTAGAATCTATTGAAAGGGTTCTTATTGACAATCAAATTGGTTTTTCCCCTGAATCATTGTATACTCAATCCTCAACCATCATGGAAGAAGATTCAGTGTTGGGTCAAGGTGAATGTCCTCATTCTTCTAACTCTTTCTCTAATCAGTACTTAAATTCAGTTATTGAAGAACACTTAGGTGACAGAAATCATCTTAATCATTCTAACATTCCAATGAAACCGATTAGATTTGTAGATCTGCAATTGGAAGAAGAAACCTTAAACCTTCATCCACAAATCATACCTTATCCATAGGAAAGATTAGATGTTTGTCATGAAAGTTTTGAGTTATCTATCATACATGAGGCAAATTTAGATGATCATATTATGTTGAAGAATTTATCACCAAAACAGAGTGAAATTTTTAAGGAAAGTGAAGAAGAATGTCTTGAGAATACTATTGTTAAATATCATAGCTCAAGAGATTCTTTTCATGTGCTCATTTCTGATTCCTTTTACTCTTTATATCTCGATCTCTTCTTAGATTCTAATGGACATGATACTTTACCCACAGTGTCTTACTCTTTCCCATCACAATCAGATCTTTTCAATATGCCAAGATTTGGTGAAATTGATTCCATACATAACATTTTTTAAGTCAAATTTGATGCTCTTTCACTTTCATCACTCACATGAGAAAAAGACATGTTGCGAGATGATTTTAAACGATTTATTTTTGAAAAATACAATGCACTCATTCCTACGGAGATCAAATATTCTACATCGCATATTCGTTCGTTGATTAGTTTGAATTTTAATGTTTATGCTTCACATTTTGAAACAAACAATACTATCAAAGGAAGCGTTCAAACCAATGATCTAATTAATGTCATGAATCCTCTTATGATGTGTTCCCCATTGATATACCCATTTCATCAAAGCCATAGTTTGCATCCTAATTTTTATGACAGGATCTTACAATGGCTTGAAGATTCGTATCTAAAAAATCTTCATAAAAAATATAAAGTCATGCTTGTGTTGTTTTTACCTAAATATCTAGAAATTAAGCATGACATGATTCTTGTATATCCTCCATGTGAAAAAATTGATGAACACTTGGAGAATTGTAAGGAGGATGGGGCACTTCAGCCTTGGCTGATGGTTATGTCAGGTCGCCATAATATTGAAAAGTTTTTCAATCTTACTTACACTCTTCCATGCCATTATGACCCATATCATGACAGGATTGTAGAATGATTAGAGGATTCATGCATCAAGAAGTTTCAAAAGAATGGTAAGTTTGTGCTTGCTTTGTTTTTAAATGAATATATAGGAGGTAAGCAACATATTTCTTTTTTATCTGCAAATACTATATTCTCCTGTTCTGATTTTTTATTTTCCACACCTTGCAGGATTAAAGATGCTCTTCTGGATGCACTGGAAATACGCTTTTACGTAGCGTTTTGATCTATTTAGTAGTTAGAGTAGGTTTAGGAGTAGGTTTTCTTTAGTTTTATTTCTCATTGTTTCTCTTTGTAATGATGTAGTTATGAACACAAGTAGTCACACCAAGGGATCCATAATATGAATGTTGTCAGGGAAGTCCACTTTAAATCTTTTTCTCTCTGCTTTTCGTTGAATATTTTTGTTCAAAAACGCAGTATCATCATAAAAATTTTAAATGGAAAGTAAAGAGATAAGTAAATTGTAACTATCAACTCAACCCTAACTAGAAGTTCCACGAGTAGGACTACACTCATATTAATTAGGGTTTTTCTATTCTCTTTTAGTCTCTCTCAAGAGATATTTCGCTTGATGATTTTAAATCCACCCTCTTGTAAATATTTTTAATTTTCTTTTTTGTTTTCTATTTTGGTTCTTTTCATTTTGCTTGATTTTGATTTGTTTTCTGAATAATTATGTCTGAATCACCATTTCATTTGTTGAAGGGAATCAATACTCTTATTCTTTAGTAGCAGTTGATAACTTTTCAAGCACCTGATTAGTAAGTGATAAAACTAAGATCATCAGAGGGAAGTTTTTATTCAAACAGTTTTCCTGGTTTCTCATTAAAATCACAGGAAAACGTGATTATCCTTAAAAAACTTCTAATGCCGCCCTTGTTTTAATGAGAACAACTCAGTGTGCTTCCCCATCCTAGAGATGATTTCTTAACAGAAATCTAACTGTCCAAATCATGATGGAAGTCATCAAAACAGAAAAATAATTTGTAAATGATCAAACTTTTCATTCCAAACTATGAGATTTTCAGTATCACCACGCTCTCTTGAATATCACGAAGTTTTTGGAAATTATAAACAAATTCTAGAGAGTTGAAAGAACTACAATGTGTGGGAATTGTTTGCAAACCCATCGGGACATTGAACAAGTCTGTTGGCAGCGGGTAAATGCACTCATCATACCAAAGAAACTTCGTCGGGGTACTGAATAGGCCTGCTGGTAGCGAAGCAATGTCGGGTTTGAGAAGATTCTCAGGTATGTCTTTTAATTTGATCAAGTGTGAAGATGTTTTTATCATGAATTTACGACTCTTGGACAGGATATAGATACTAGAGTGGGTTAAATGACATCCCTTCTAAGGCTATGGACGCCTGCTAGCGGCATTGGCCCTATCAATGGTATCAAAGTCATCTGTATAAACATCGCTACACCTATAATCTAAATAGGATACCATATTACATCTTCGGAAAGAAATAAATCCCATGATAAACTGTGTTATTTTCTGAGTTATGATTGGAACGCTTGATCTGTCGTTAACTGTTTCTAAAAAATTATTTTATCTGTGCCCCTGACATAAATTTTCTGGTGATGCAGAGATAACTACTCCACCCAGCGTGTCGTCATTGTTGGAAGCCACCAATTATATCATTTTTTATCACAATTAAAATCATCACAAAGAGATTATATATTTCTGTAGCTGCCACCTTCTTACATTTATAAACGCTTATGCTTCTGACCTTCGAGGCGATGATTGGGCTAAACTTATCTTATGAGTTTTTCGTTTAAATTTTCGTTTGTTTTGTTTAAAATTCATGACTGCAAGCATGAATATTAAACAAAAACTCGGATTGGGTAATAATTTTTTAGTTTGTATTTTATACATAAGAGATTACACCTTGAGGAAACCCATATGTTGCTAAGTTTTTTAAACTCATTTAATTGACTGCCACATTTTCATGTATTATGGGGATTATGACTTAATCGGTTCTATGGTTGATTTTTTGGTTTCATTTTTTGAAATGTATGAATGTGTAGAACTTTGTATTAGCATTTGATATGTGTGTCATGCTCTCAACAATCATATCATTGTCATATCACTTGGTATAGGCCTGATGTGCCTGCGACTACACCTCACCCTGTTGTCCTGTATTTTAATGACCCCCATTCATTGTTTGAATTGGAATTCGATAGTGGTTGAGGGTTTGATATTCATTATGTGTAATGGCTCATAGATCTGCACGTCCCCTGGTTTTTTGTCTCTCCAAACTCAAGTTATCAAATATGACAGTCTCTCATTTTCATAGGTATCAGGCCGTTGTGGTTTTCACAAACCTCTCCTGGCGACTCGTTTATTGGAATTCAAAGCCTCCCTCCTGTGATATCTATGATGTCTATTTGACAGTCACCATGGCTCCTCTGGTTCGAATTGAACCAAATGACTCTGAGTTTTTTTTTTTTTTAAAAGGTAATTGCATACCTGAGACATGTTTTTACAGGAGGTTTTATGGGCAAATGGTTATGAATTTGGGGAAACCCTCAGAAACCCATTTCGGAAATGGGGTCATTTACCTTCCAACTAGACAGTGTTTCCAGAAACTAGACTGTTTCAGAGATACATCTCATTCTTTGGAGGGAAAAATCTCAGAATTTCTGTTACGGTTGAGGTAAGCGTTTTTTTTATTTTTCTCATAGATTCAAGTGTGTTGATGGTTTTTTTTGGTGTTTCAAGTTATACATGCCTTTCTACCTTCTCATGAGTCTGCGTAAAATGTCTAAAATTTATCAGAAGCAGAGTTTAAATCCTCTGTCTTGGTCTCGTACGAATTTTGTTGTTGTCACTTTTAGCTCAGATTAGGGATACTTGGGAAAGCCTCCTGAGTCGAAACAATTTTGCCCAACCTGAAAACATAGTCAACTCACCTCTGCATTCTAATCTAAACCCCATTTCTGATAATCCCATGACCCAGAGTCAAGGTTTCGATTCACATAATGACTGTGAAATTAATGAATCTATTTATGTTGTTTTTCAAACCCCCATTGGTAAACAACCACGATGTATTCTTTCGCTCAGAAAATCATTGGAATATGTAGTGGATGTTTTGAAAGAAAGGATTTCTCCTACCCCTGCTATCGATCCGAGTGAAGGTTTTATTGCCAAACCAACTGTTAAGAAAATTTGCAAAAAAAAAAGAAATCGGGTAACTCAGTTTCGATCTTTACAAACAAGATGATTAAGCAGCCTAATAATATGATCACTAAAAAATTAAACAAATTTCATCATCATGAATTCAGATTTGTCAAAATTGCTGAAATAGTAAATAATAGTTTTTTTTTTTTATTATTCTGTTTGAAAAAATAAAATAAATATATTTTTATTTTTTATTTTTACTATTTTAGACTAGCTTAAGAATCATGTAGCTTATCTATTTCTGAATGTTAGTTGACATTATTTCTGAATATCAATTTCATTTTTCTATCTACAGGAACATGATGATTATGGTGTTATTTATATGGAGAAACTACCTTGGATCATGCATTGTTTAGTTATGTAGTTTCTTTCTTTTGTTTTGATAAAACTTGGTCATTATGTAATAAATTTTGATAAACCAATTCCTACATGAATAATTTCTCGTTGTACTATTTTCGTAAAAACCAATCTATTTTGGGGGGATTGCACTTTATCTTGCATGATAACAATTGTTAATCCAAAACTAGTTTAAATAGTGATCATTGTTAGAGGTAAAATCATCTTTGGCTGGGACACATTATGGACATATGATTTTGAAAACTGATATGGAGAAGGTGCTCACCATTTGGCTCTAGACCTGTGTGACGCTTACCCCATTATGTTTTTTCCTCCATCTTATGAAATGTCATTACATTTGATGCAGCTTTAGTCTGGTTATCGTATGGTAATTCATATTATTAAGTATTTTGATGATGTCTATAATTTGTTGTTCCCTTTTACATCTGTGATCAATCTGCCATTTAATTATTGTCGATTTATTCTAGATATTAAATGATGGATTACATTAATGCTTTGAATTGAGTTTCCTCTCTTTATAACTATAGATTATCATAATGTCATCAGATCTGTATATTTATCATTATGTTATTATATTCTTTCTCCAATGCATCTTTGAGTTTGTTCTGGGAGTATTAGCACTGTTTTGTTACAGGTTTCCCTCATACACAGGACAGTCAGGAGTTTCGAATTGCACAGGAAGATTAATTCAGCTTAGTCGATTAGTTACAGGTTAGTTCACTTGTTTTTTACTTAAATTATTTATTAATGAAATAAGAAAAGCTTGAATTATCTTTGACTGTCTATCTATTCTTATTTCAATTATATTGGATTAGCACTCAATAGTGTTAGACTTTTAAATATTCAACAGAAAACAGAAAAATGTATGTGCCTTCTCTATCTCTCTTATAAACACTTACCAAAAAAATTTGTTTCACAAGATGTCAAGTAAATATTGTACATTTTACATAAACTGTTTATAATCATATGCACATATTCGTCTTTCCATTTGAACATTTGTAACTATTAAACTTATATTATTAGTATCATAGTTTTCTAGATTAGTTTCTTTTCTTTTGTTATTTTTAGGAATTTTTTTGACCAATGGATCCATTAAACCCGTCGGTAATCCAGATGGATATCGGTGGCCACCCACCTTTTCCAACTGGCTCAAAACAATTTTCTGGCAATTTTGGTAATTTACTATTTTTAGCAGTTTTCACTTCCAGAGCCGTTTTGAGGCCCTAAACAATGTTTTTTGGGAAAAAAAGTTTTCAATATTTAGGTTCCTTTGATATTGCACCTAAAATGAATCCCCTTGACGATACTTTTCCAACGGGCTATCATACACCTAAAACAGAGATCGTATGCAAAAGTTACGACCCCAGGAAGTTGATGTACTAGGGGTTTTTGGATGTCTAGGGTTTTTGACATTCGTGCTTATTGTAAAAAGGCCTTCAGAGCCTCATTGTAATGATTTTATTTCAAATGAGCGCAATCATCACATCTGTTCTCAGATATAATTCACCACCATTCCAAAAAGCTTGTTTCCGCTGCATTTTACAGTCTTCAGCTTATTTCGTTATTGAATAGAAAACCAATTTTACTGTATCTCTATTATTTTGAGTTAAGTACATATTAATAATCTGTATTCATTTCATTCTACTCATAAAATATGGATCACTGGTATCAAAGCAGTCTTCTCCTTGTCATCTTAATGCATGTCCCCAAGGAGGTCGGAGTACAAAGAGTTGGGTCTCGAGCTTGTTTCTCTTGAGGACAAAATCTCTCGCACACCCAAGCGACCTCTCATGGCAGGAGAAAATAAAGATGACAAGACAAGATATCCTTTCAAACTATTGATTGAGGAAGCCCTCATGCAATAGAGGAACAAGATGATGGATATTTTCACGCAAATCCTTCAGAGACTACCAACAGGAAACACATCTTCTTCAAACGGAGGTGTCGCACCCTTCAAGGTACAAATAAACTTCAATATTCCTATATTTGAAGTTCAGATAGACGCAGATGTCGTAGACAAGTGGTTGAATCTACTAGAAGGGTGTTTTTCTGTCCATAACTTTTCGAATAGAGAAACGATTACTTTTGCGCTCCTCAAAGTCATTCCCCATGTCAAAGATTCGTGGGAAACTTTCTGTGAGCAAAAGGAAATAGAATAAACCTCATTATTTACAGTCACGGCCACCTGGGAATCCTTCAGGGATGCTATTAAGAAACAATACTACCCTGTCAGAAGTTATGATGACCTGTATACCAAATGGACCACACTGCGGCAAGAAAGAGACCAAGCAATGTCAGATTTCACAAATATCTTCCATACCTTGTGCACCAAGATGGGTATCAAAGATTCAGAGACATCTGGTGCTCAAGTATCATGGTGATTTGCATAGATACATCCAGACTGAAATGGAATTTCTGGACATCTCATCCTTGGGCACGGCCTACCGATATGTCATCAAAATCGAGTAGAAGCTCAAACAAAAGATGTGGAAATTTGGGCCTGGGAACCCCTCACAAAAAAAGCTAGGAAAGGGTGGCCCCAACCCATAGAACAAGGGATAGAGAAAATATTGACAGTATCAAGACAACCATTCCAAGGCACAAGAAAATAAGGACACCAGAAAGACAAAGAAAGATATTGGGAAGTGGTGCAACTTCCATAAGATCCCTTGGCATAACACTGTTGACTACCGCTCAAAGTAGTTGTTGGTGGCCGAAGTGAAAGCCTCTGAATCATATGAAGATTCTAACTCTAAGCCAGAACCAGAAAGGGGAAGATGGATCATTGACGCAGAACCCAGCACCATCGTTGCTACCACCAAGCTCCAGCCTGGTGAACCAGACGAGCCAGAAGAAGGAGAGCACCTCTTCCATTCACAGATGTGGGTAAAAGGCACCCCACTGCACTTCATCATTGGTAGTGGTAGCCAGAAGAATCTCATCTTAGTAGAGGTCGTCAAGCGGTCAGCCCTGCTGAAAACACCGCACCCACAAACCTACACCATTGGAAGGCTCTGCCAAGAAAGCGATCTCTACATCAGCCAACAGTGTCGATTGTTGTATGGCATCAAGCCCTTCAAAGACAAGGTATTGTGTGATGTTGCTCCTCTCGAAGTTTGTGATGTTCTGTTGGGCCAACCTTATTTATGGAAACGTCATGTTGTATATGAGTCTTGGGCTCATAGTGTTATTATTACTTTGAACATGAAATTATATAGGATACCCGAGGCAGTCCCACATAGTGCTATTTCCTTGATATCTACTAAGAAATGCAGGAAGGTCATCTCTCAGATGAGGAAGTTTGTCTTATTCATGATTCGCTCTCAAAATAAGAGAAAGATCACAGCCACATACAGGGTCTCTGCGACCGAACTCTCCACACAGTAGAAGCAAGTAGATAAGGTCGTTGAATAATACTCAGAATCTTCTCCTCACCTACAGGGGTACCTCTGCACTGCCAGGTCAAGCACCCCATCGATCTGACCCCCGACGCACCGCTGCCCAATGGGCCAGTCTATCTCTGCTCTCTGTTAGAGAATGAGGAGATCAAGTGACAAATCCAAGAACTGCTCCACAAGGGGCACATCCATCCCAACTCATCACCTTGTGAGAGCCCAATCGTGCTGGTACAGAAGAAAGATGGAACCTGGCGACTCTGCATTGATTATCGAGCTTTGAATAAAATCATAGTTAGAAACTAGTACCCCATTCCCCGAATCGACAACCTCCTTGCTCATCTCATGGGGGCCAAATACTTCAATAAGATTGATCTAAAGTCTAGCTACCACCAGGTCCCGATAGAACAGACAGATGTATGGAAGACTGCCTTCAAGTCAAAGGAAGACCTTTTTGAATGGTTGTTCATGCCCTTTGGTTTCACAAATGCTCTAGCCACTTTCATGAGGATGGTGGAAGATATCTTGCGACCATTCACCAATACTTTTTTAGTGGTGTATCTGGATGACATTCTCATTTACAGCAAGACTTGGGTCAAACACTTGCAGCATATTCAACAAGTTCTTCACACCCTACGGCAGCACAAGCTATACGTCAACTTAGAAAAATTCTCCTTCGGCATGGACAGGGTCCATTACCTGGGATACATCATTGATCAGCATAGCGTACATGTGGATCTAGCCAAGATCCAAGTCATTCATGACTGGACAGCCCAAACCACACTCACTAAGCTTCGAAGCTTCTTGGGCCTTGCCAATTTCTACCGTAGGTTCATGTTGGGACTCTCCCATATTGCATGGGCCCTCAGCCAAATAAACAGGGGTGGTGGTAAGGCAAAATTTGTGTGGGGTCAGTCCCAACAACAAGCATTCAATGATTTGAAGCAGTGCTTGTGCTCATCCCCAGTACTTTCACTACTAGACCTACAACAGCCCTTTGAGATTGAGACAAATGCTTCAGACTATGTTGTGGGTATCGTTCTCACTCAGCACGTCCACCTCATGGCCTATCATAGTGAGACACTATCAGATGTTGTCTGTAAGTACCCTACTTATGACAAAGAAATGTACTCCATTGTACAAGCCTACCGCCAGTGGAGACATTACATTCTTGGGAAGGAGAAAGTCATCTACACTGATCATAAGCCACTGTGGTTCATGAAGACACAGGGAAAATTTCTGAATGACCGCCATCAAAAGTGGTCCACATACTTGCAGCAATTCCACCTCAACATCAAGTATAAAATAGGAAGCACCAATCGCATCATTGATTGCCTCAGCAGACCACCAATTGCGACACTCACCATGGTGCTAGACTCTTGCGGCTATGAGACTTTTGGATGGCCCCAACTCTATGACACAAACCCAGACTTCTGCACCACCTACCAAATGTTGGGTGCAAATGTAATTGTCGATAATTTCCATCTTCAGGATGGGTTGTTGTGTCGTCTAGGCCATATCTGTGTTCCATCAAGTGAGTGATCAAAACTGATATGGGAAACCCACTACAGTCGAGTGGCAGGACGCTTCGGCATTGAAAAGACTGTGGCGATGCTACAGAAACAAGTCTACTAGTCGAAACTTTGATAGGAGGTCAGCAAGTATATCAGGTCCTGCATTGCTTGTGCTATCGCCAAAACGACCACTAAGAAACAGGGCATGTACACCCCTCTTCCTACTCTTGACAGGCCATGGGAATATATCTCAATGGACTACATGTTGGGCCTCCTGTCTACCAAGCAAGGAAATGACTATGTTTTTGTGGTTGTTGATCGCTTTTCTAAGATGGTGATTATGGTTGCCTGCAAGAAGAGCATCACAGCAGAGGCCACTGTCAAGATCTTCTTTGAATGAGTCTGGGTACATTTTGGAATCCCACAAACCATTGTCTCAGATCAGGATAGTCGATTTCTCAACACATTTTGGTTGAGCCTTTGGTCACTGCTGGACACCAAGGTCACCAAATCCACAGCCTTCCACCCCCAGAGATATGGCCAAACCGAGGTTGTAAATCAAATTATTGTTCATATCCTTCGCATGTATAATTCAAATCACCCTCACACATGGGATAAGAGCCTTCCCTATGTCTAACATAGTTACAACCGAGCCCTACATATCTCAACCAGTCACAACCCCTTTCAGGTGGGGTTGGGATTCCAACCATTGGGTCCTATAGATGTTGCACTTCCCCTTGCAGTCACCTCGATCAACTCACCTCGATCAACTCATATCTTGCTCCAACTGAAGATGACAAAGCCACCTGGTTCATTGAGCAGATCCAGCACATCCGCCAATAGGTTTAGGATATCCTACAGAAGTCCAATGACAAGTACAAACAGTGCCATGATCAACATCAGGTGCCACATAAGTTTTAGGTGGGCGACAAAGTTTGGTTGCACTTGCAAAAAGCACACCTTACAGGACCCCATCAGAAGCTTTGCCCACTCCGTTATGGGTCGTACACTATCACCAAGGCCATGGGGGATAATTCTTTTGTGCTCAACATTCCTCCTTTCCTTGGCCTGCACCAAGTGTTCAAAGTGGATCTCCTTTGCCCTTATTTCCCACCATTATTGGACACCTCAGTAGTAGAAGAACAACTGACACCAACATAGCTCAACCATGACTGCATAAAATAGGAATCCAATGATAATATTGTGAACACATAGGTCAAGGGCACTTGACAGCAAAAGATCCAGCTTTATCGAGTCATCAAAGCAGGGCAGCTCCTGTACCAAGGCAAGTGGCTCACCCGAGGCCAAATTCTACAGAAATTTCCTCATCTGATGGGGGACCTCAATGCAATGGATAACATTGCTTCGTAAGGAGGGATGATTGATCCATATTGATATCGGTGGCCACCAACCTTTTCCAACTGGCTCAAAACAGTTTTCTGGCAATTTTGGTAATTTACTATTTTTAGTAGTTTTCACTTTCAGAGCTGTTTTGAGGCCCTAAACAACTTTTTTTGGGAAAACAAGTTTTTAATATTAAATTTCCTTCAATATTGTGCTTAAAATTAATCTCCTTGACGATACCTTTCCAATGGGCTATCATACACCTAAAACAGAGATCGTATGCAAAAGTTACAACCCCAGGAAGTTGATGAACTAACTTACCCAAACGGGTCCCACACGACTTTTGGAGATTCATCTCCTAGGGTTAGGTTTTTGGATGTTTAGGGTTTTTGACATACCTGCTTATTGTAAAAATGCCTTCAGAGCCTCATTGTAATGATTTTCTTGCGAATGAGTGCAACCATCACATCTCTTCTTAGAGATAAGTTGCCACCATTCCAGCAAGCTTATTTCCGCTGCATTTTACAGTCTTCAGCTTATTTCGTTATTGAATAGAAAACCTGTTTTATTGTATCTCTATTATTTTTAGTTAAGTGCCTATTAATAATCTATATTCATTTCGTTTTGATCATAAAATCCTGATCAGTCGGGTCATTTCATTCCAAACAGCTTGGGTTATTTAGACAACCGCGGTCCGGATTTGACCTTCTAGTTGATGGTGTGTCAATTACGCCCATCAACACACCCTATAAGAGGCCTTGGGGGAGAGAAATTCAGATAATGGTGCCCTTTTATGAATTTTAGGAGAGCACCAATTAGGGTAATGGCACCCTAGTGTGAACTGCAGGGGAGTGCCACTTTCTGGAAAAGTTTAAAAAATGGATTTCAAAGGCTTAGACTCAAAAGAGACTCAATCAATGGATTTTTAAGATCTTCAATGAGGAAGAGGGAAGGGGAAATAGATAGAAATCAAGAAGAAAACAAGATCTAATGATAGGCAAAAGATTTAGACGATCCAAGGAAAGACTAGTCAAAGTCGAGCCCCAGTGGAGTTGCAAATTTCTGTTATGGAATGTTTCACCTGTGGATAGATGAAACTTCCCTTGGATTACTAGATGCTTATACTAATATAGAAACATTATAAGTGGACACTAACATCTCTTTAAACTTATCTTAACCAATCAGAATGAGAAGGATAGAAAGGATATGATGAACTTGTTTCGACGTTTGTCCTCGCTGCTTCCAATCCATGAGCTTGATATTCAAAATCCATGGCACAAATTGAGATTTGCAATGGAAAAAAAAGGAAAATATATATCTCCTACTCTACTTGATTAGAGAAGACAAATCTATCTATGAATATTAAAATGACAATAGACAAGCAAACGAGAAAATACACAAGCTTGAAGGAAATAGGCCAAGTATATATTGATTGGAAAAGAAAAAAGAGATACTTGCATACCACGATTGATACAACATCAACCTCTAAAATCTCTCCTCATCCAACCCCTTGCATGAATCTATCAAGATAAAAAATGATGATAATGTGACTAATTACTTTGCCCTTCACCTTGGAAATGCCTTCAATATATAGGCTTGAGAGGCACAACCACAATGATAAAATGAAGGATATGGCTGAGGATATGGCTCCTTAAGGTTTGGATCAGATCCTAATTTGAATCAATATCATGGGCATCGAATATAACCAATCTCATCCCAAGGGAGTTGGCCCATAGAATAAGGTGGAGGATCCCCCTTTTCCCTCTAACAAGACTAGCACTTCCCTAGAGTGAGAGATGGGGTGCCATCCTATATAGTGGCGCTCCTTTAACATGGAAAGGGGGGCACCATTCCATGAAGTGGCACTCCCCCATCATAGCTAGGGGGGTGACACCCTTCATAAATGCCCAAACAAAGGTCGAATTTTCCAATAAAAAGGTGTGTTTTGACCTTGAAATGATTGGTTTCTTCCTCCAACATGACTTAGGGGTCATGGACCGTTTTTTTCATGGTGTCAAGGGGTGGCGACACCTATAAAAATGAATGTGACACTTGGTAGGGTGCATACGACACTTGTGATAGTGCATGCGACACTTATCAAGGTGCATACGCCACTTTGTGACACTTGCAACACTTGGGGGTGTGACACTCAAGTGTGACATTTTGGTGTGTAAAAACTTGCACAACCCACAAAATTGGATCCCCTTATTTGCAATGTAGTTCCTTAGGCTATGTCACCTCTTTCTTGGGTTCTAGTGCAGACTAGCCAGGAAATATCTTATCTCAAAGTTATAAATAGGAACCAACATCTTAATTCTCATATTCAATTTTACAACCAGAATATCATCCTTCCATTACAAGGTTAAACGGTAGGATTTTCCATCCATGCTGCAATTCAAATAAGGTATAATCAACGTCCAATTCCACTAAATCCAAGTTTATTATTTTCATGTTCTCATCTAGCCACTTGGCACTCAAAGAACTCCACCTAATTACCTTAGAACGCATCCCAAGATTTATTTGTCCTTTTGCATAAGCTAAGGCAAGGTACTCTGGGTTACAATAAAATATTATTATTTGGATTTTGGCCCCTTTGAGCCCCCTAATCCCCCTCTCACGTTTCTCTCTTGTGGAATCATATCCCCTATGTTCTTGTCCCTATTGTGTCGCAAACAACGATGTATTTTATTAATAATTTCAGTGTACATATTTACATAGTTGGACCTTTGGAATAATTTTCGATTTTCATCCTTGATAATATATGTGTACAATTACATTACATTCTAGGGACCAAAACTTGGGTGTTATATGAATTAACACACTTACAAAATGATAATTTATAATTCAAGACAAGAAAACTCATCGCAGATGATACTATAAGTCATGAGGGTGTTTCCCTCCTCCACAACATTAATATCTATACTATGATACCCTACAATAGTTATAAGAATCAAAACATCAAATTTAATAAAAAAAAATCCTAAAATGAATTGCATTCATGATACATAAAAAAATCAAATAACAAATAATCTCACCGTGAATAACTCAGGCAACAACAAATATTCACTAGCAAGTGGAGCACTCTGTTATACAAGCTTCTCTGAGACAACATTTTTTGTTGCATCAACTATGGTATCCACATTGGATGATATATGGGGGTATGCATGATGGAGAAGTGGTGCAACCACAATGGATGAAATGATGTGTGATGTAATAGGGTAGACTCATGGGTGGTGTACGGGTGCAACCACTATGGATGGATGGGATGGAAAAGGTGGTGGGGGTGGGAGGTGATAAACTCCCATGGGTCGTACGAGGTATTGGAGTACCCTATGGGGTGAAGTGGTATCCCAAGAGCTAGGGAAGGGTGGCCAAGGACCGGGCTTGCCCTATATCCTAGGATAAATAATGGGTGGAATATAGGTAGTGGTAAATGGTATGATTGTGGTACTCAAGACCCAAAAATCAATGAACCAACTTACATACACATTTAAAAATATATATAATTATAAAAACTTGAAATCCAACCAAAATAAGATAACAAATTCCACATTTAAACAAGATTTAACTCAACATATGATACTCGGGAAGGGGGTGATCCGTCCATCCCATGTGGACCACATGTGGACATGATTCCTCATTGTATAAAACCAGGACCTATATAAAAATAACAATATTATATTTTATTTCTCATAAACAACTTATAGAAACAACACAACTATCTTACACATGTAGTAGAATAGTAGAAGATCAGTGAGATTTCCAAAGAATAAGTAGAGCACTGTGGTGAATTTATCAAAGGTCGCATTGAACACATTAGTACACAATATTTTAGAGAAAGTGTTGATTTTTGTGGAAGTTCCAAACAAGATACTTGCGAAAGAGTTGGTGTGCAACATTGAATCTTCCCTCATATCCAAAAAAATATAAAATGTTTAAGCGATTAGGAAAGATTGAATGGTAGTGCTATGATCCTCTAAACCACCAAAAATCAACTTGTCTAAGGATGAGAGAAAACTCTATGGGATATTAGAAATAATAAATGCATTAGGATACTCAATGTGAAAAAGGGTAATGCTAATATCATAATGGATGAACTACATTATCATAACAAACTAATGGACCACCTAACATGCAGAAGCTATAGATTAATCAATAAAGACGTTGAAAACAATATAATGTGTAGTCTCCACAGTGATCAAGTTTTCATCCCTTGATGAATCAATTAAGAAGAATGTCACTCCAAATATTGCTATCATGCCTTAGATATATGGTGCACCCAATATTAATAAATATGGTGTCCCCTTAATATTGACTATAAACATGATAGGATCTCTTACTCTCCCACAAAATTTCTTGCAAGATACTCATCCTCCCGTTTGGAAATTTAAACTCTTTTTTAAAGGACTCATCATACTTTCTAAAATGTATCAAAATCCAAAATCTAGAATATGATCAAATTCTAGTAAGCTTTGACATTGTGTCTCTCTACACCAAGGTCCTAGTGGACCATGTCATTAATGTCAAAGAAGACATCACAGACACTGAAATTGCTAAATTGGTGAAGATATGTCTTAAGTCAACATATTTCAACTACAAGGGAAATATCTATGAGAAAATTCATGGTGTAGAATTAGGCTCCCTACTATCACCAATAGTTGCAAACATCTACGTGGAGAAATTTGAATTAAGGGCTTTAAACTCCTTTCCACTCACCCTAGGAGTATGGAAATGATACATGGATGATATATTCAAAAAATGGGGACATTTTAGAGAAGATTTTGAAGGCTTCTTCAAGCACATCAATATTTTCTCATAGCACTTCAAATTCACCATTGAGATAGAAAGGTACAACCAACTTTAATTTTTGGATGTAATGCTCAACAAGAAGAACGATAAGAGACTCGGGTATCAAGTATACAGGAGGAATTCATGCATCGAGAGATACCTTCATGTAGAATATCATCACCACCCAACTCAAAAAGTAAGCATCATTCACACCCTTTCCACAAGGGCCACAATAATCTCAAATGAAAAACACTTGAACTATGAACTAGATAACCTTAGTACAGTCTTTTGAATGAATGATTACAATGATTGGTAGATTGGCAAGGGAATCCACAAATAAATTAACATAGTACACTTACATAGGAAGGTGGCTATCCCAAAACTCACATTTCTATATATCAAAGGTACCACAAATCAATTTGGAAAAATACTAAGAAGTAGGAACATCATGATAGCCTTCACTCCCACAAACACCACTAGAATATTGGTAGACTTGGTGAAGTACTCATTAGATATTGGTAAATTTAAAGGTGTCTATGAAATCCCATGTTCATATGGCATAGTCTATATTGGTGAAATTGGAAAATCACTATATGTGCACTTAAAAGAACATGGAATAGATAATTCTAGAGATTGAACCTCCAAATCAACTCTCACAAGGCACTATCATAAAATTAAATGAATGCCACAATTATACCCAAAAATAAAGTTATTGCAACAAAGTGGAAGTGCATACTTGGTTAGGAAATATCAAGTTAGCATTCATTCTGCAACACATGCACATTCAAATGAAAAGCATCTAGAACAAAAAATAAAAACATATGACAAACATTTTTAGGAAGGATCATTTTAATTCATGCATCACTCATTCCACCGTACCTACATGTGATATACATTGAACGAGTTGTTTTTTATTACTATTTTATCATTGGAAAAAAATAGCACTAATGCATTTGTCGACATTGAGGGTCTTCTCTTTGAGTGTATCAAGTGAAAACATCATATAATTAAATATAGAAACACACACACGCACACAAACACACACACATAATCAATGAAGAACATGGATATGATCAAGATATTAACCTATTCCATGAAACTTTCATGTCTAGTGGCATTTAATGTCCCATAATAAGTATGCATGCAACTCAAGCATATGTGAGGGTCACATGAACTAGGATGGGAATGCCTAGTCTATCCATGTTCCCTCTCCTAGTCAGACTCTGCTATAATGCCTAAAGGACCAACCTTTTTCCCAACATTACCTAAAGGTCACTCTTGGTGGGATAATTCTATAAATTTGTTTTGATACACCAGGCTATGTGTCAAGGTGGATATGGATGCATAGTTTTGTTGATACTTTCTTATATGTGAGGATTTTTGGCAAGGGGGTTAGGCCTCTACCTAGGAGGACAAAGACCTAACAATGGGGCATTCCTATCAATTTGTTTTATCCCGCATGAACCCATGACCCACCCCCTATAATTTACCAATGTCAAAGTAGTTGATATGCTAATTTAAAATAAACTCTTCCCATAAATTTTAAGGAAATATTGAGGCACCTCCCTATTATTGTAGGGAGGTTTTTGAAATACCATGAACCACCTATCCATCCAATTTTCTAAAAATGGTTGGTAGGTGTATCGGTCCATACAAATGAGTCTCTTTATGATGAGTGGTTGTAATCCAGTTCTCAAGTCAATAAACAATGTCATTCGGTCTTTTTCTAAAATGTTGAGGTCTCTAACTTAGTTTTTATCTAGATTTGTCCCATAATATTCATACATTTTGGCCCTGATAAAAAATGTGTGTTAATTAGGCTTGGGCATTTGCAATAAAAGATACAATGATGTATAGGGATGTGGCTAGTGACAATTGTGAGGGATCTCTGGTATTTTGTAAATCTTGTACAAGGGTTCTAAGAGACCTCAACCATACATGAATTTCCATGTTTATTTTTTCCGGTTGTGGGTTGGGGTTTGGTGTGTCTTCATGTGGTGATGTTAGGATTGGGTTTTCTCCAGGCTCCATATTAATTAAGTGTGTTTCATTTTCATAAGGAAAAAATATTTATTTATTTATTTATTTATTATCATTTAAACAAATTATGGAATAAAAAACATTGAAATTCAATCGTAATATTTAACTCAAATCACTTGATGACCATGTCAACAAAGTTTAGTAATGATTGATCAAGCTTACCTCAATTTCCACTCCTCAATTTTCTCAATAACACTCAAAACATGTGGTGTGGTCTGTTGGTGAAATGGATCGGCCACGGCCTATAAAAAAATCCTACCCACAAGAACATGTGTGTGTTCCTAGAGTGTGTGCACATTCTTAGGAACATGTGTGTGTTCCCAAGAAATCCATCATGGCACTGATGTGGAAACCTTGGTGGTGGGTTGAGGAATGCTAAAGTTGGAATCTCATGAACACGAGTGCATTTTTGAGAATGTGAGCATGTTATTCTGTGAGCACCCCTTTTCTACTTTTTCGACCATCATCTTCATGCAAGCACCCTTAATTGTATTGCTCTATGGAGCCCTATTTCAAAATCAACCTTAGTGTAGATGTGTGCATAAGTATACTAGATGGATTTGGGGGTAATTTTTCTTACAAATTCACCAATGCAATTACCTATAACTTGGAGTGATATTTCATGAATTCTCAATGAATCCATTTGAGTTGGTTTTGGAGTCTTTCCCTTGTTCAAAAGTCATTGTGATTATAAAGAATATCTTATTTTTTCGAAGTGGAAATATGAAAGATATGATCTTTGAAAGATATGATCCCTGAAAGATATGATCTAGGTGAGATATAAAAATGATAAAATATTTTATAAAAATAATCTCTTCTATTTCTCTAAATGGATGGTTCAAAGAAGATATGTTCTAGGTGAGATATAAAAATGATAAAATATTTTATAAAGAATCACTTTTTAATAATATATGAGTTAAGATCTGAACATGTTACTTGTTGGAATTGAACATGGGTAGGGAGTATAGTGATCATTCCTCCCAACCAATGGAGCTAAGATCAATTGTCATTAAATGACAAACAATGAAAATTCTATTTTTCTAATTTAATTAGAGATCATTTTTATAAAGTAACATGATAATAAAGTAAAATTCGATAAGCTAGTAATCATTTAATTGAGTTGATAACAAGTGTTCAAGAGTGTGACTAATATTTTTGGTTACCATCTAAATCATAATTAGATAAACTATATTTATAAATCCTTATTTTCATTTTTTTATAAAAGATATTTAACATATTTTTATATATAAAAAGTTGTCATACATTTTTATTTATAGATTAAAAAAAATTGTTATATATATATATATATANTCCCTTCCATAATAGGATCCATTGTATGGTGTTGCCCTACCTCAAGGGTTTGGTAATAATAAAGTGTGGTTTCTTCTATCTTGCTTGTGGATCTATTATGTATTCAGCATTTGTGGTGATTATATCTTTATATCTGGTATTGGTTCTTAACATCAGCTTATTTCGTTATTGAATAGAAAACTAGTTTTATTGTATCTCTGTTATTTTGAGTTAAGTACATATTAATAATCTTTATTGATTTCATTCTTCTCATAAAATATGGATCAGTGGTATCAAAGAGGTCTTCTCCTTGTCGTCTTAATGCATGTCCCCAACGAGCTTGGAGTACAAAGAGTTGGGTCTCGAGCTTGTTTCTCTTGAAGACAAAATCTCTCACACACCCAAGTGACCTCTAATGGCAAGAGAAAATAAAGATGATGGGACAGGAGATCCTTTCAAACTATTGATTGAGGAATCCCTCATGGAATAGAGGAACGAGATGATGGATAGTTTCATGCAAATCCTTCGGCAGCTACCAACAGGAAACACATCTTCTTCAAATGGAGGCATTGCACCCTTGAAGGTATAAATAAACTTCGATATTCCTACATTTGAAGTTCAAATAGACACAGATGTCATAGACAAGTGGTTGAATCTACTAGAAGTGTGCTTTTTTGTCCATAACTTTTTGAATAAATAAAAGATTACTTTTGCACTCCTCAAAGTCGTTCCCCATGTCAAAGAATCATGGGAAACTTTCTATGAGCAAAAGGAAACAAAGGAACCTTCATTATTTACATTCACAGCCACATAGGAATCCTTCAGGGATGCTATTAGGAAACAATACTACCCTGTCGGAAGTTATGATGACCTGTATACCAAATGGACCACACTGTGGCAAGAAAGAGACCAAGCAATGCCAGATTTCACAAATATCTTCCATACCTTGTGCACCAAGCTGGGTATCAAAGACTCAGAGTGACATCTGGTGCTCAAGTATCATGGTGATTTGCATAGATACATCCATACTGAAATGGAATTTCTGGACATCTCATCCTTGGGCATGGCCTACCGATATGTCATCAAAATCGAGCAGAAGCTCAAACAAAAGATGCGGAAATTTGGGCATGGGAACCCCTCACAACAAAATCTAGGAAAGGGTGGCCCCAACCCATAGAACAAAGGATAGAGAAAATATGGACAGTATCAAGACAACCATTCCAAGCCGCAAGAAAATAAGGACACCAGAAAGATAAAGAAAGATACCGGGAAGTGGTGCAACTTCCATAAGAGCCCTTGGCATAACACTGCTGACTACCACTGAAAGAAGTCATTGGTGGCCGAAGTGAAAGCCTCTGAATCAGATGCAGATTCTGACTCTGAGCCAAAACTAGAAAGGGGAAGACAGATCATTGATGTGGAACCCAGCGCCATCGTTGCTACCATCAAGCTCTAGCCTAGTGAACCAGACAAGCCAGAAGAAGGAGAGCGCCTCTTCCATTCATAGATGTGGGTAAAAGGCACCCTGCTACACTTTGTCATTGATAGTGATAGCCAAAAGAACCTCATATCAGTAGAGGTCATCAAGCAGTCGGCCCTGCCAAAAATTCCGCACCCACAACCCTACACCATTGAAAGGCTCTGCCAAGGAAGTGATCTCCGCATCAACGAGCAGTGTCAATTGTTGTATGGAATCAAGCCCTTAAAAGACAAGGTATTGTGTGATGTTTCTCCTCTCGAAGTTTGTGATGTTTTGTTGGGCCAACCTTATTTATGGAAACGTCATGTTATATATGAGTCTAGGCCTTGTAGTGTTATTATTACTTTGAACATGAAATTATATAGGATACCCAAGGCAGTCCCACCTAGTGCTATTTCCTTGATCTCTGCTAGGAAATGAAGAAAGGCCATCTCTCAGACGGGGAAGTTTGTCTTCTTCATGATTCACTCTCAAAATAAGCGAAAGATCACAGCCACATACAGGGTCTCTTCAACCGAACTCTCCACACAATAGAAGCAAGTATATAAGGTCATGGAATAATACTCAGAATCTTCTCCTCACCTGCAGGGGTACCTCTGCACTGCCAGGTCAAGCACCCCATCAATCTGACCCCCGATGCACCACTGCCCAATGGGCTAGTCTATCTCCACTCTCTGTTAGAGAATGAGGAGATCAAGTGACAGATCCAAGAACTGCTCCACAAGGGGCACATCCATCCCAACTCATCACCTTGCGAGAGCCCAATCATGCCGGTACAGAAGAAAGATGGAACCTGGTGACTCTGCATTGATTACCGAGCTCTGAATAAAATCACAGTTAGAAACCAGTACCCGATTCCCCAAATCGACGACCTCCTTGCTTATCTCACAGGGGATAAATACTTCAATAAAATATATCTGAATTCTGGCTACCACCAGGTCTCGATAGAACAGACAGATGTATGGAAGATTGCCTTCAAGTCAAAGGAAGACCTTTTTGAATGGTTGGTCATGCCCTTTGGTTTCACAAATGCTCCAACCACTTTCATGAGGATGATGGAAGATATCTTACGACCATTCACCAATACGTTTTTAGTGGTGTATCTGGATGACATTCTCATTTATAGCAAGACTTGGGTCGAACACTTGCAGCATATTTAAAAGGTTCTTCACACCCTGCGGTAGCACAAGCTATACGCCAACTTGGAAAAATTCTCCTTCGGCATGGATAGGGTCCATTACCTCGGCTACATCATTGATCAGCATGGAGTACATGTGGATCCAGCCAAGATCCAAGTCATCCATGACTGGTCAGCCCAAACCACGCTCACTGAGCTTCGAAGCTTCTTGGGCCTTGCCAATTTCTACTGCAGGTTCATGTTGGGATTCTCCCATATTGCATGGGCCTTCAGCCAAATAAATAGGGGTGGTGGTAAGGAAAAATTTGTGTGGGGCTAGTCCCAAAAAGAAGCATTCGATGATTTGAAGCAACACTTGTGCTCATCCCCAGTACTTTCACTACCAGACTTGTAACAACCCTTTGAGATCGAGACAGATGCTTCAGACTATGTTGTGGGTTTTGTTCTCACTCAGCATGGCCACCCCGTGGCCTATCATAGTGAGACACTATCAGATGTTGTCCATAAGTACCCTACTTATGAAAAATAAATGTACTCCATTGTGCAGGCCTACCACCAGTGGAGACATTACATTCTTGGGAAGGAGAAAGTCATCTACACTGATCATAAGCCACTGCAGTTCATGAAGACACAGGGAAAATTTCTGAATGACTGCCATCAAAAGTGGTCCACATACTTGTAGCAATTCCACCTCAACATCAAGTATAAAATAGGAAGCACCAATCGCGTCATTGATTGCCTCAACAAACCGCCAATCGTGACACTCACCACGGTGCTAGACTCTTGCGGCTATGAGACCTCTGGATGGCCCCAACTCTACGACACAAACCCAGACTTCTCCACCACCTACCAAATGTTGGGTGAAAACGTAATTGTCGATAATTTCCATCTTTAGGATGGGTTGTTGTGTTGTCTAAGCCATATCTGTGTTCCATCAAGTGAGCAAGTGAAGCTGATATGGGAATCCCACTACAGTCAGGTGGCAGGACACTTCAGCATCGAAAAGGTTGTGGTGATGCTACAAAAACATTTCTACTAGTTGACACTTTGATAGGAGGTCAGCAAGTATATCAGGTCCTGCATTGCCTGCGCTATCGCCAAACCGACCACTAAGAAAAAGGGCATGTACACCCCTCTTCCTTCTCTTAACAGGCCATGCGAATATATCTCAATGAACTACATGTCAGGCCTCTTGTCCACCAAGTGGGGAAATGACTATGTTTTTGTGGTTGTTGATCGCTTTTCTAGGATGGTGATTCTGGTTGCATATAAGAAGAGCATCACAGCAAAGGCCACTACCAAGCTCTTGTTTGATTGAGTCTAGGTACATTTTGGAATCCCACAAACCATTGTCTCAAATCGGGATATTCGATTTCTCAGCACATTTTGGTCAAGCCTCTGGTCACTGCTGGACACCAAGCTCACCAAATCCACATCCTTCCACCCCCAGAAAGATGGCCAAACTGAGGTTGTAAATCAAATTATTGTGCATATCCTTCGCATGTATAATTCAAATCACCCTTGCACATGGGATGACAGCCTTCCCTATGTCCAACATAGTTACAACCGAGCCCTGCATAGCTCAACTGGTCACAAACTCTTTCAGGTGGGGTTGGGATTCCAACCATTAGGTCCCATAGATGTTGCACTTCCCCTTGCGGTCACCTCGATCGACTCATCTCCTGCTCCAACTGAAGCTGACAAAGTCACCCAGTTCATTGATCAGATCTAGCACATCCGCTAACAGGTTCAGGATATCCTACAGAAGTTCAATGACAAGTACAAACAGCGCAATGTTCAACATCAGGTGCCACATAAGTTTCAGGTGGGCAAAAAAGTTTGGTTGCACTTGAAAAAATAATGCCTTACAGGACCCCATCAAAATATTTTCCCACTCTGTTATGGGCCATACACTATCACCAAGGCCATGGGGGATTATTATTTTGAGCTCAACATTCCTCCTTTCCTTGGCCTGCACCCAGTGTTCAACATGGATCTCCTTCGCCCTTATTTCCCACCATTATTGGACACCTTAGTAGTAGAAGAACAATTGACACCAACATAGCTCAACCATGACTACATAAAATAAGCATCCAATGATAATATTTTGGACACACGGGTCAAGGGAACTTGACGGCAAAGGATCCAACTTTATCGAGTCATCAAAGCAGGGCAGCTCCTGCACCAAGGCAAGTGGCTCACCCAGGGCCAAATTCTGCAGAAATTTCCTCATCTGATGGGGGACCTCAACGCAATGGATACCATTGATTCCTAAGGAGGGAGGATTGATCCATATGGATATCGATGGCCACCCACCTTTTCCAACTGGCTCAAAATAGTTTTCTGGCAATTTTGGTAATTTACTATTTTTAGCAGTTTTCACTTCCAGAGTTGTTTTGAGTCCCTAAACAATTTTTTGGGGGAAAACAAGTTTTCAATATTCAATTTCCTTCAATATTATGCTTAAAATGAATCTCCCTGATGACACCTTTCCAACGAACTATCATACACCTAAAACAAAGATCATATGCAAAAGTTACGACCCCGGGAAGTTGACGTACTAACTTACCCAAACGGGCCCCACATGACTTTTGGCGCTTCATCTCCTAGGGTTAGGTTTTTGGATGTCTAGGGTTTTTGACATACCTTATTATTGTAAAAAGGCCTTCAGAGCCTCATTGTAATGATTTTCTTGCGAATGAGCGCAACCATCACATCTCTTCTTAGAGATAAGTTGCCACCATTCTAGCAAGCTTGTTTCCACTGCATTTTACAGTCTTCAACTCATTTCGTTATTGAATAGAAAACAAGTTTTATTATATCTCTATTATTTTTAGTTAAGTACCTGTTAATAATCTATAGTCATTTCATTCTGATCATAAAATCCAGATCAGTCAGGTCATTTCATTCCAAACGACTTGGGTTATTTATACAACCCGGGTCTAAATTTGACTTTCTAGTTGACGGTATGTCAATTATGCCCATCAACACACCCTCTAAGAGGCCTTGGGGGAGAGAAATTCAGATAATGGTTCCCTTGTATGAATTGTAGGAGAGCACCAATCAGGGTAATGGCACCCTAGTGTGAACTGCAGGGGAGTGCCACTTTCTGGAAAAGTTTAAAATATGGATTTCAAAGGCTTGGACTCAAAAGAGACTCAATCAATGGATTTTTAAGATCTTCAATGAGTAAGAGGGAAGGAAAAATAGATAGAAATCAGGAAGAAAGAAAGATCTAATGATAGGAAAAAGATTTAGATGATCCAAGGAAAGACTAGTCAAAGTCGAGCCCCAGTGGAGTCGCTAATTTCTGTTATGGAATGTTTCACCTGTGGATAGATGAAACTTCCCTTGGATTACTATATGCTTATACTAATATCGAAACAGTATAAGTGGACACTAACATCCCTTTAAACTTGTCTTAACCAATCAGAATGAGAAGGATAGAAAGGATATGATGAACTTGTTTCAACGTTTGTCCTCGCTGCTTCCAATCCATGAGCTTGATATTCAAACTCCTTGGCACAAATTGAGCTTTGCAATGGGAAAAAAAGGAAAATATATATCTCCTACTCTACTTTATTAGAGAAGACAAATCTATCTACGAATATTAAAATGACAATAGACAAGCAAATGAGAAAATACACAAGCTTGAAGGAAATAGGCCAAGTATATATTGATTGGAAAAGCAAAAAGAGATACTTGCATACCACGATTGATGCAACATCAACCTCTAAAATCTCTCTTCATCCAACCCCTTGCATGAATCTATCAAGATAAAAAATGATGATATTGTGACTGATTACTTCCCCCTTCACCTTGGAAATGCCTTCAATATATAGGCTTGAGAGGCACAACCACAATGATAAAATAAAGGATATGGCTAAGGATATGGATCCTTAAGGTTTGGATCAGATCCTAATTTGAATCAATATCATGGGCATTGAATATAACCAATCTCATCCCAAGGGAGTTGGCCCATAGAATAAGGTGGAGGATCCCCCTTTTCCCTCTAACAAGACTAGCACTTCCCCAGAGTGAGAGACAGGGTGCCACCCTATATAGTGGTGCTCCTTAAACATGGAAAGGGGGACACCATTCCATGAAGTGGCCCTCCCCCATCTTGGCCAGGGGGGTGAAACCCTTCATAAATTCCCAAATAAAGGTCGAATTTTCCAAGAAAAAGGTGTGTTTTGACCTTGAAATGATGGGTTTCTTCCTCCAACATGACTTAGGGGTCATGGAAAAAAAAATTCATGGTGTCAAGCGGTGGTGACACCTAGAAAAATGAATGTGACACTTGGTAGGGTGCATACAACACTTGTGATAGTGCATGCGACACTTATCAAGGTGCATACGCCACTTTGCGACACTTGCAATACTTGGCGGTGTGACATTCAAGTGTGACATTTTTGTGTGTAAAAACTTGCACAACCCACAAAATTGGATCCCTTTATTTGCAATGTAGTCCCTTAGGCTATATCACCTCTTTCTTGGGTTCTAGTGCAAACTAGCCAGGAAATATCTTATCTCGAAGTTATAAATAGGAACCAACATCCTAATTCTCATATTCAATTTTACAACCAGAATATCATCCTTCCATTACAAGGTTAAATGATAAGATTTTCCATCGATGTTGCAATTCAAATAAGATATAATCAACATCCAATTCCACTAAATCCAAGTTTATTATTTTCATGTTCTCATCTAGCCACTTGGCACTCAAAGAACTCCACCTAATTACCTTAGAATACATCCCAAGGTTTATTTGTCCTTTTGCATAAGCTAAGGCAAGGTACTCTAGGTTACAATAAAATATTATTATTTGGCTTTTGGCCCCTTTGAGCCCCCTAATCCCCCTCTCACATTTCTCTCTTGTGGAATCATATCCCCTATGTTCTTGTCCTTATTGTGTCGCAAACAACGATGTATTTTATTAATAATTTCAGTGTACATATTTACATAGTTGGACCTTTGGAATAATTTTCGATTTTCATCCTTGATCATATATGTGTACAATTACATTACATTCTAGGGACCAAAACTTGGGTGTTATATGAATTAACACACTTACAAAATGATAATTTATAATTCAAGCCAAGAAAACTCATTGCAGATGATACTATAAGTCATGAGGGTGTTTCCCTCCTCCACAACATTAATATCTATACTATGACACCCTACAATAGTTATAAGAATCAAAACATGAAATTTAATAAAATAAATTCCTAAAGTCAATTGCATTCATGATACATAAAAAAATCAAATAACAAATAATCTCACTGTGAATAACTCTGGCAACGACGAATATTCACTAGCAAGTGGAGCACTCTGTTATACAAGCTTCTCTAAGACAACATTTTTGTTGCATCAACTATGGTATCCACATTGGATGATAGATGGGGGTATGCATGAGGGAGAAGTGGTGCAACCACAATGGATGAAATGATGTGAGATGTAATAGGGTAGACTCATGGGTGGTGTACAGGTGCAACCACTATGGATGGATGGGATGGAAAAGGTGGTGGGGGTGGGAGGTGATAAACTCACATGGGTCGTACGAGGTATTGGAGTACCCTATGGGGTGAAGTGGTATCCCAAGAGCTAGGGAAGGGTGGCCAAGGACCAGACTTGCCCTATAGCCTAGGATAAATAATGGGTGGAATATAGGTAGTGGTAAATGGTATGATGGTGGTACTCGAGACCCAAAAATCAATGAACCAACTTACATACACATTTAAAACATAAATATTATTATAAAAACTTGAAATACAACCAAAATAAGATAACAAATTTCACATTTAAACAAGATTTAACTCAACATATGATACTCGGGAAGGGGGTGATCCGTCCATCCCATGTGGGCCACATGTGGACATGGTTCCTCATTGTATGAAACCATGACCTATAGAAAAATAACAATATTATATTTTATTTCTCATAAACAACTTATAGAAACAACACAACTATCTTACACATGTAGTAGAATAGTAGAAGATCAGTGAGATTTCCAGAGAATAATTAGAGCACTGTGGTGAATTTATCAAAGGTCACATTGAACACATTAGTACACAATATTTTAGTGAAAGTGTTGATTTTTGTGGAAGTTCCAAACAAGATACTTGCAAAAGAGTTGGTGTGCAACATTGAATCTTCCCTCATATCCAAAAAAAATTAAAATGTTTAAGCGATTAAGAAAGATTGAATGGTAGTGCTATGATCCTCTAAACCACCAAAAAACAACTTGTCTAAGGATGAGAGAAAACTCTATGGGATTTTAGAAATAATAAATACATTACGATACTCAATGTGAACAAGGGGAATGCTAATATCATAATGGATGAACTAGATTATCATAACAAACTAATGGACCACCTAACATGTAGAAGCTATAGATTAATCAATAAAGACACTGGAAACAATATAATGTGTAGTCTCCACAGTGATCAAGTTTTCATCCCTTGATGACTCAATTAAGAAGAATGTCACTCCAAATAATGTTATCATGCCTCAGATATATGGTGCACCCAATATTAATAAATATGGTGTCCCCTTAATATTGACTATAAACATGATAGGATCTCTTAATCTCCCACAAAATTTCTTGCAAGATACTCATCCTCCTGTTTGGAAATTTAAACTCTTTTTTTAAGGACTCATCATCTGTTCTAAAATGTATCAAAATCCAAAATCTAGAAGATGATCAAATTCTAGTAAGCTTTGATATTGTGTCTCTCTACACCAAGGTCCTAGTGGACCATGTCATTAATGTCAAAGAAGACATCACAGACACTAAAATTGCTAAATTGGTGAAGATATGCCTTAAGTCAACATATTTCAACTACAAAGGAAATATCTATGAGCAAATTCATGGTGTAAAATTAGGCTCCCTTCTATCACCAGTAGTTGCAAACATCTACGTGGAGCAATTTGAATTAAGGAATTTAAACTCCTTTCCACTCACCCTAGGAGTATGGAAATGATACATGGATGATATATTCAAAAAATGGGGACATTTTAGAGAGGATTTTGAAGGATTCTTCGAGCACATCAATATTTTCTCATAGCACTTCAAATTCACCATTGAGATAGAAAGGTACAACCAACTTTAATTTTTGGATGTAATTCTCAACAAGCAGAGCAATAAGAGACTCGGGTATTAAGTATACAGGAGGAATTCATACATCGAGAGATACCTTCATGTAGACTATCTTCTCCACCCAACTCAAAAAGTAAGCATCATTCACACCCTTTCCACAAGGGCCACAATAATCTCAAATGAAAAACACTTGAACTATGAACTAGATAACCTTAGTACAGTATTTTGAATGAATGATTACAATGATTGGTAGATTGGCAAGGGAATCCACAAATAAATTAACATAGGACACTTACATAGGAAGGTGGATATCCCAAAACTCACATTTCCATATATCAAAGGTACCACAAATCAATTTGGAAAAATACTAAGAAGTAGGAACATCATGATAGTCTTCACTCCTGCAAACACCACTAGAAAATTGGTAGACTTGGTGAAGTACTCATTAGATATTGGGAAATTTAAAGGTGTCTATGAAATCCCATGTTCATATGGCATAGTCTATATTGGTGAAATTGGAAAATCACTATATATGCACTTAAAAGAACATGGAATAGATAATTCTAGAGATTGAACCTCCAAATCAACTCTCACAAGGCACTATCATAAAATTAAATGAATGCCACAATTATACCCAAAAATAAAGTCATTTAAACAAAGTGGAAGTGCATACTTGGTTAGGAAATATCAAGTTAGCATTCATTCTGCAACACATGCACATTCAAATGAAAAGCATCTAGAACAAAAAATAAAAACATATGACAAACATTTTTAGGAAGGATCATTTTAATTCATGCATCACTTGTTCCACCATACCTACATGTACTATACATTGAACGAGTTGTTTGTTATTACTATTTTATCATTGGAAAAAAATAGCACTAATGCATTTGTTGACGTTGAGGGTCTGCTCTTTAAGTGTATCAAGTGAAAACATCATATAATTAAATATAGAAACATAGACACACACACACACACATAATCAATGAAGAACATGGAGATGATCAAGATATTATCCTATTCCATGAAACTTTCATGTCTAGTGGCCTTTAATGTCCCATAATAAGTATGCATGCAACTCAAGCATATGTGAGGGTCACATGAACTAGGATGGGAATGCCTAGTCTATCCATGTTCCCTATCCTAGTCAGACTCTCCTACAAGGCCTAAAGAACCAACCTCTTTCCCAACATTACCTAAAGGTCACTCTTGGTGGGATAATTCTATAAATTTGTTTTGATACACCAGGCTATGTGTCAAGGTGGATATGGATGTGTAGGTTTGTTGATACTTTCTTATATGTCAGGATTTTGGGCAAGGGGGTTAGGCCTCTACCTAGGAGGACAAGGACCTAGAAATGGGGCATTCCTATCATTTTTTTTATCCCGCATGAACCTACGACCCACACTCTATAATTTACCAATGTCAAAGTAGTTGATATGCTAATTTAAAATAAACTCTTCCCATAAATTTTAAGGAAATATTGAGGCACCTCCCTATTATTGTAGGGAGGTTTTTGAAATTCCATGAACCACCTATTCATCCAATTTTCTAAAAATGGTTGGTAGGTGTATCGGTCCATACAAATGAGTCTCTTTATGATGAGTGGTTTTAATCTAGTTCTCAAGTCAATAAACAATGTCATTCGGTCTTTTTCTGAAATGTTGAGGTCTCTAACTTAGTTTTTATCTAGATTTGTCCTATAATATTCATACATTTTGGCCCTCTAATAAAAAATGTGTGTTAATTAGGCTTGGGAATTTGCAATAAAAGATACAATGATGTATAGGGATGTGGCTAGTGACAACCGTGAGGGATATCTGGTATTTTGTAAATCTTGTACAAGGGTTCTAAGAGACCTCAACCATACATGAATTTCCATGTTTATTTTTTCTGGTTGTGGGTTGGGGTTTGGTGTGTCTTCATGCGTTGATGTTGGAATTGGGTTTTCTCCAGGCTCCATATTAATTAAGTGTGTTTCAATTTCATAAGGAAAAAATATTTATTTATTTATTTATTATCATTTAAACAAATTATGGAATAAAAAACATTGAAATTCAATCATACTATTTAACTCAAATCACTTGATGACCATGTCAACAAAGTTTGGTAATGATTGATCAATCTTACCTCAATTTCCACTCCTCAATTTTCTCAATAACACTCAAAACATGTGGTGTGGTATGTTGGTGAAATGGACCGGCCACAGCCTATAAAAAAATCCTACCCACAAGAACATGTGGGTGTTCCTAGAGCGCGTGCACATTCTTAGGAACATGTGTGTGTTCCCTAGAAAGCCATCATGGCACTGATTTGGAAACCTTGGTGGTGGGTTGAGGAATGCTAAAGCTGGAATCTCATGAATGCGAGCGCATTTTTAAGAACATGAGCACGTTATTCTGTGAGCACCCCTTTTCTACTTTTTCGACCATCATCTTCATGCAAGCACCCTTAATTGTATTGCTCTAGGGAGTCCTATTTCAAAATCAATCTTATTGTAGATGTGTGCATAAGTATACTAGATGAATTTGGAGGTAATTTTTCTTACAAATTCACCAATGCAATTACCTATAACTTGGAGTGATATTTCATGATTTCTCAATGAATCCATTTGAGTTGGTTTTGGAGTCTTTCCCTTGTTCAAAAGTCATTGTGATTATAAAGAATATCTTATTTTTTCTAAGTGGAAATATGAAAGATATGATCCCTAAAAGATATGATCTAGGTGAGACATAAAAATGATAAAATATTTTATAAAAATAATCTCTTCTATTTCTCTAAATGGATGGTTCAAAGAAGATATGTTCTAGGTGAGATATAAAAATGATAAAATATTTTATAAAGAATCACTTTTTAATAATATATGAGTTAAGATCTGAACATGTTACTTGTTGGAATTGAACATGGGTAGGGAGTATAGTGATCATTCCTCCCAACCAATGGAGCTAAGATCAATTGTCATTAAATGACAAACAATGAAAATTCTATTTTTCTAATTTAATTAGAGATCATTTTTATAAAGTAACATGATAATAAAGTAAAATTCGATAAGCTAGTAATCATTTAATTGAGTTGATAACAAGTGTTCAAGAGTGTGACTAATATTTTTGGTTACCATCTAAATCATAATTAGATAAACTATATTTATAAATCCTTATTTTCATTTTTTTATAAAAGATATTTAACATATTTTTATATATAAAAAGTTGTCATACATTTTTATTTATAGATTAAAAAAAATTGTTATATATATATATATATA
>SNQJ01S0028294.1:22287-32464 GCA_010110895.2 Picea sitchensis
TTTATTTTCTCTGGTAAGAAATTTGTATCTTAAATGGAAAAATCCAACCACAAACAAGGGGTTATTATTATATCAAGAAAATCCATGGAAAGTCATATGTTATAATGGTTTGAAATATTTATTGTTCACAAAAATAGAAATCTATCAATATTACATGTATTTCTTGGTATCAAACTCATTAAACTCCACATTTCTCAAGATCTAATAATTTGCAATGGTCTAATGAAGAGGCAAAAATTCAATTGAATGACTTTTATTCATGGGTTTGGCAGTAGTTTCATAGATTATATGATATTCGATATCCCTCTATATAATCAAATAGTAAATCTTAACATCCTAAACGACCATGAGCCCAACTCTAATCATAGACCTTTAACCCTAACTCTAAACTTTGTCATGCACAAAAGACGCATTGAAAATAAGTATGATAACCAAAACCCCTTAATCTTTGCCAAAGATAAAGATGATATATTTTTAAATGATTTAAATAATGAATTAAATTTTGTATCAAATAAGGAAAATATTGAATACCTCTATCATATTTTCATGACAACCCTCTCTACTTCCATTAATAAGTTTTCTATTGAGATGATGTGTAAAAATAAAAATAGAATGACCAACCCTTGGTATGATAAAGAATGTAATATTGCTAGAAAAACCATCAGGGGTGCTCTATGTGTCCTCAAATTTTGACAAGATAAATAGGTACAAAGCCTTAATTAAATGGAAGAAATGTACCATATAAATAAGAAGAAAGAGAAGTGTTTGCACCTATCTAAGCTAGATCCTAAGAAATTTTGGAAACAAATTTTGACTTGTAAAACTAAATAAAACATTATGATTCATTTGAGGGATTGGAATTCCTACCGTAAAGATATTTACGAATCTCATGATGTCGTGGACAACATTCAAACCCTTTCTACAGAGGAATGATTTTTTTCTATACAAGACTACCAAGTATACATTTTTAAAATTGGAGGGTCTATCATCATCCTCACATCTGCAAGCTCTTCAATTTAACAATAAAGAGGGGCTTCCCTAAACCTTGAACTCAAAGCCTCATTGTACATGTTTATAAAAGTGGGGATAAAAACAATCCCTATAATTATAGGACCATTATGATTAGCCCCATTTTGGAATTCTTTTGCAAAAAAGATCAATTTGTTGCTAGGAAAACATGGAAAAAGAGGTGAAGGCCATGCTAAATTTATGAGCTATCATTCAGCTGTGGACAACCTTGTTACACTTAGGATCATTGCAAATGAGTGTCACAATAATAAAACTAATCTCCTATGTTGTTTCATTTAATTTAGAAAAGATTTAGATGCAATGCCCATGACTAACTTTCGGAATAAGCTAGAGGAGATAAAAGTTCATTTTGAGATGAGGGTTATTGTGATAGGGTTGTACATGAATGTTATTTCCTAGTTTAGGAATACCAAGGGATGGTCAAAAGAAATTTATTGTAATATAGGAGTTAATTGAGATTGTCCCTTGTCCCCTACCCTTTTTTCCATATACATTGACACGTTAGAGGATGGAAGAAGCAGGTTGTCTTGGATTGACTCTAGTTGGTATAGTCATCATACTCCTTTATGATGATGATATTGTTCTTACGGTGAGGATTTTGTATGATCTTGACAAACAACTAAGAATTCTCAAATATTTCTATTGTAGTATAGGTATCACTGGTAACAGTGACAAATGAAGGTTACGGTCATTAAATCCAAAAATATCACTTATGCTAATTTCATGTATGACAACAACTTCGAGGAAGTGACTTCATGAAAATATCTCAGAATCGATTGTCATCACAAACTCTATTAGAACTATAACATTGAGAAAAGGAATAATGGAGGGTGGAAAGATAATTATAGGCTTGAAAACAATTGTAAATTAGAAGACATTTGGAAATGGGATAAGAAGAAACTCCTCTTTTAGACTCTCGTCATTCTGTTATCTTATATTGTTGTGAAGTTTGGGGTTGCAAAATCTCTAGAGAATCATGGAGAAATATAGAGAAAATCCAAAAGTGTTTTATAACTTATAATCTCCAAATCAAAGGCAATACACCCTATCCTATCCTATCCTCCTCATAGAAGAGGATATTTCCACCATCGAGAGCATGGCTATGACTAGTTACCTAATGTACAAGCCCAAGGTAAATAACATGGAAGACAAGAGGCTTCCCAAGATTTTTTTAAACTCCAATAAAAAACACTTGTGGCTCAAGCAAGGTTGGCATAAAGATGCCAAGTCTTTGCTAAATCATCGGGGTATAAAGGAAGAGGTCACTGTATAGAATAGTGATAATATTAAGTATATTATTGCATCTAAATTTAAGGAGAAATTGTGGTGGAATAAATAATTAGAGGATAAAATAAAAATAAGATACTATAAGGAGGTGATGAACCTTAATCTAGAAGATCAAAAGTATCTCTCCATTTTGACCAGTGTAAATAAGAAAATAAATATTACCAAAATAAAGAGAAACTCTCATGAGATCCATAGTGAAACAAGGTGTTCAATAAATTTTAAAATGTCACGAGTAAAAATAATTTGTTATCTTTGTGACACTAAGAGGGTTGAAGATGAAAAACATTTATTTTAAATTGTCGTGGATACATCCATATTAGATCACATTTTCAAAATATTTGTTACAATATTAACCTTCCTAACCTTTTCACTCATCAAAACTATTGTGATTTAGGAATGCTTCTCTTAAATCGTTTTGAGCACAAAAATATTATTATGAAGAAACCTAGGTAATTTCCCCAACTTTCTTAAGGTCTCACCAAATTTGCTCTCAGTAGACATTAACCATCATTTATAATTTAATATAATTTGAATTTTCTATAATGATATTTTACTAATTTTAATATAAAATTTATAATGACAATAAAATTTATCATTCATATATTAAATCATTAAAATAATAATATACATTTAATTTTAATTTTTTCCAAATGTCATCACAAATCACATGATATCAATGTTTTTAAAGAAGAAATAGTTTGAGAATTAATTGATTGACTTTTATTTTTATATTTTAATTTTAAAATTGTAAAAATAAAATATATATACCATAATTTAATATTATATGATTAAAATATATTTTAAATCCTACATATATACGAAGATAGAGGAGGAAAGATGAATTGGTACAAGAGGCATTTGATTTCATGGCTATAAAATTAGGTTGTTAGGATTAAATTTCATTCCCTATCAATGATTGTCGTGTGGGATTTAATCAATAAGAATCACACCATAATAAAATATTGTTTGTGCATGACGACTCAAATATCTTTCAAGATTCAACACACTTGTATCATTACATGGATCAAGTGAAATCCAAGGTACATCAACTCATTTCTCTTATCAATTCTCATTATCTTGAACATTTGGATATTTTTTATGGGGCTTCACTTGGTAACTTGGGAAAGTGTGGAGTTGGGGAAGTTTAGTGTTGATGTTAGTGGTAGCATCGGACATGCAATCTTCAGCATTGGCCCTTGTTTAGCATGTGGAAATGCTCGGGACTTAGGATTTTCACTTTAGTAAAGTGATTATTAAAGTGAATGAACTTTTAGAGTTAACATGAGTTAGTAACTTAAGTGAAAGTTAACTTAAGTCCTACCCATTAGATCGAAAGTGAACATGAGATTAGATCTTATCTTTTGATCACTTTGAAGATCTGGGGTTTTGGATTTAGGGTAAAAGCATGATTACAAAAGGAATCTTATGTGAGAGGAGAAAGATACTTTAGGAGGAAGTCAGTTGGTGAGAGACCAAGGTGAGGATCTTTGGTGAGATGCCAAGATCGAGAGACTCTTGGTGAGATGCCAAGAGCAAGGGACCTTTGGTGAGATGCTAAGGTTGAGATCTTTGGTGAGATGCCAAGATGCAGGCTTGGATAAAGAAGGACTTTGATTCAAGGAGGTCTCATATAGGTAGAGAAAGACTTCCATCTAGAGATCAGGTCAAGTGTTGATGCAAAGAGGGTTGGATCACGAAGGAATGTGATTCAAGATCTTGGATAGGTGGAGACAGTCTTCCATATATAGATCATGTAGGTCAAGCATGAGAGAGCGCAGAGGTAACCGCAGGTGGTTTTCAGAGGATAGAAGCAATAGTGAAGCCTAGCATTGTATGGAAGTACATAGGTAGGATTAGTAGGGTATCCTCTTAGGTGGTTTGCTGGGAAGTGGAAGGAGGTTAACCAGTCAACAAGGAGATCTCATATAGGTGGAGAAGGATTTCCATCTAGAGATGTGAGCCACATGAGAGCACATATGAGTAGAGAAGGACTTTTTCTCATGTGTCTGTGTCTTCCACTTTGGAGGAAAGACAATTTTTTTCTCAAATTCTTGAGCCATGAAGGACAATGACTCAAGGGGATCTCATATGGGTGAAGAAGGATGTTCATTCATAGACCAGAGGATGACAGATCTATTGGAGTCAATGCCTCATAGATGGAGCAAAAAAGTGTGTAGGGAAGGGTTTGAGGAAAGGAGCAAAGGGGCAGCAAGGGAGAAAGCAATCAACCAACAAGATCAAAGGATTGATATTGGGGGTTGCAGGGATTGACTATTTGCTAATTTGTATTTATTAGGTGAACCATTATCCTAGGATGGGAGCCTGTAAAAGGATCTAAGGGGATCTTAGATCATGGATCAATTTCAGTAAAAAATAACAAGGAGTGAGAGGCTCCAAAGGTTGAGCAGCTTAGAGAGAGTTACCCTTCAGGTTTAAGTGGGAAGGAGCAAACTTCCAAGCCTATCAGAAATGAGTCATGGTATGAGATGGCCATGCAGGATGCTCAGGAGAAAGAGGCTTCTAGTAGCATGTTAAGAGACAATGAGTCTTCAGAGAGTGAGTCTTTAGAGATGGGTTAGAGCGAGATGGCAGGGAGAAATTTTGTGTCAGAGGGAGCAACCAATCATGTGGATTGTAGAGTATCCATGGTAGCAGATATGGTAGTGAAGACAGAGCCAATTTTGAGTGGGAGAAGTACCTTCCTCGCTAAGATGAAGTTTTGATGTTAGTGGTAGCATCAGACAGGTACTTCCGCATTGGCTTGTGTTTAACATGTGTAAGTCATCATGAATTAGGAGTTTCACTTTATTAAAGTGATTATTAAAGTGAATGACCTTTTAGAGTTGACATGAGTTAGTAACTTAAGTGAAAGTTAAATTAATTCCTAGCCGTTAGATCTAAAGTGAAGGTGAGATTAGATCTCAGCCTTTGATCACTTTGGAGATCTAGGGTTTTGGATTTAGGGTAAACTCATGATTATAAAATAAAGCCTATGTGAGAGGAGAAAGATACTTCAGGAGGAAGTCACTTGGTGAGAGACCAAGTTGAGGATCTTTGGTGAGATGCCAAGATCAAGGATTGGATCAAGAAGGACTTTGTGATCCAGATTTCGGAGAAGAACGAAATGAAACCACATATTTATAAAATAACACAAAGACATAGTGAACAATAAAAAAGATACAGTAAAACTTGACTTCTATAAAATAAGAAATATGCTGAAACTGTAAAATGTTGACTGAAAACAAGCTTGCTATAATGGTGGCAACTTATCTCTGAGAAGTGATGTGTTGGCTACGCTCATTCACAAGAAGATGAGTACAATGAGGCTCTGAAGGGATTTTTACAATAAACATGAATGCCAAAACCATAGACTTCCAAAAACATAACCCTAGGAGATGAAGCACCAAAAGTCATGTGGGCCCCATTGGGGTAAGTTAGTACATCAACTTCTTGGGGTCGTAATTTTTGCATACCATCTCCATTTTGAGAGCACGATAGCTCGTTGGAAAGGTATTGACAAGGAGCTTCATTTAGGGGGCTCAATCAGAGCCTTCAACTAATATTGAGGTGCCCGATCGCGGAAAAGTGATGTTTAGGCCCTCAAAATGGCCTTGGAAGTTCAGGAACCGAAAAACTGCTAAAAATAGTAAGTTGCCAAAAACCTGTTTTGAGCCAGTTGGAAAAGGTGGGTGGCCACCAAGATCCTCCTGGATAACTTTGATTCAAGGAGGTGTTGGATAGATGGATATGGACTTCCATTTAGAGATTAGGTCAAGTCTTGATGCAGAGAGGGTTGGATCATGAAGGACTCTGATTCAATATCTTGGATAGGTGGAGACAAACTTCCATCTAAAGATCATGCAGGTCAAGCAAGAGAGAGAGAAGAGGCATCCATAGGTGGGTTTCAAAGTATAGAATCCAGAGCGAAGCACAACACTGTACAGAAGTTTCTGTACGGGTTTTTCATACATGTATGCAAGTCACAATAGAGACAGTCATGTATGTACGCAGGTCGGTTGAGGGAGAATCACGTACACCCTGGGAAACATGCTGGTATAGGGTAGTACAACAACACATGCATTGCCTGGTTTGTATGCAGTGTATATTCTCTTAGTGGGCCATTTTCACTATTATGGAAGCCCTGATTTGACCTTAATAAAAGCATCCTTGAACTGGTTTTCCCTCAAGGGTTTTTCTAGGGGTAGTTTACCCAAAAATAATGGTGTCTTGTGTGTGATATTTTGGTTCCCTAGTTTATGCTTCCACTGTATGTTTAGTTGATTACTCAGTTATGATTTTATTAGATAAAGTGATTTTATTTTGAGCTAATTGTCGGGTGCTAGGTTGAAGTGGTGAAATATCAACATGGTATTTGAGAATACCAAGGGTTGAATCCAAGATGAAAATCAAAATTTAGTTTTGATAAAAACAAGGCTTCCTCATTTAGAGATGGGCTTGGAAAATGATCGAATAACTATGATAGAATGCATGCAACATTTACAATGATGTTTCTACCATTTTGACATAATGCTAGGGAGTTCGTAATGCATGGTGATTCCATGTTGGTGGTGTCATGGTTGGAAGGATCATTTGCGTATATGAACATTTATTGGAGATCACTGATTCCAAGAGCTAAGGATCTTGCATAGCGTCTTAAAAATATATAAAATTTTAACATATCTATAGGGAAAATAACGAAGACACCAACAAGAAGGCCAATGAAGCAATGAGGTTGGATGCAGGGGCAATCACATTTTCTATATATGACGTGGGTTTAGATCCCCTAGTAAGATTCAAACAAATATTAAATTAGGATGATAATCTTCTATACTCTCAATGCCTTTTATGTGTAATAGTAGGTGGATGGTGTGGTAATTATAAGTTGACACCGAAAATTATACAAACATTTTTTTAGGGTTAGTAATAATGGGTTCCTACAGTGGTTACCCTCAGGATTGGTGGGTTTTTCAACCTCATAGATGATAAAACCTAGATGATGAAATTGGTCACTCTAGGGGAGGAAGAGGTGATGAGCTATAAATCCTTTAACAACACTCACGAACAACACAACCAACTTGCTGGCAAAAACAATTTTGAAATTGATGACATTGAACACAATGGGCAACAAAAGATTTGAGGACTTCCTTCCTCATGGCCCAAAACACACCATCCCCAAATTTTAATGATTAGCACAAATGCATGTGGCTTGAAATTTAATATTAGAATCTTGCACCAATTAATGAAACAAGAGAGTTAAGAGGGAATCCAACTCATAGCCAAAACACACCCACCCAAAATTCTAATAATTAGCACAACTACATGTCGATGGATATTTATTATTAGAAATTTGCACAAATTAAAGAATGCCCTAATCAATAAAGACTTTTAGGTTAAATATGAACAACTAACAATGTTAAAGAAGCATACAATATAATGCAGTGGTGGCTTTGAAGGTTTGAAATATTCAAAGAAGATTTGAAAAAATAATATTCTTTTGATTTTGAGAAAATATTTATTAATTAAAAATAAAATAAAAGTGAAAAACATGATTGAGTGATGGTTAAAGTGGACGAACACATGTAAAATCCAAATCCATATTTACTTTTATCTTTCTATCCTAAAATATCTTCATTTTTATTTAAACATTCAAATTATAATACATATTATATAGTTATGTTCATGCAAAAACTTTTAAAATGATATTATTATAAAAATATACAATTTGGAAAATATTATATAAATAATTCCTTTGGTGTTGTCTAAATGTTGTACTTTTTGGCATTTTAGCTAGAATTTGACGATACATTTTTTGGTGAAATTAGAATTTTCTTTCATATAAATTGCATTTTTGAATGCATAAATGGATTCGACGTCTTGAAAAACACCCGGGGAATTCGGATTATATAAACTCAAAGACTCAAACTTGCAGTTCCAACAATTTCTTATAGGATTTCAGGAAAAATAGATTGGAAAATATGCTTGGAAAAGAGCCAAAAAGTAGAACGTTTAGACTATGGAAAAATGATTTTATATTAAATATGCTTAAAAAATATATATTTTAAAATTAATTAAATAACATATATTTATTAATTACGTCAAGGGCGTTCTTTAAGGGATGGTTCTATAGGATCTTTCGTCGTCTATTGAGGGCATATGAAAATATGCCACATGGCAATTCTCCATGCCCTATGAAACCCCCCATCTGTGCTTGTTAAGAAATCCATTAGATTTTGTCCACCTATTTTCCTTTTGAATTTAAGTCTATTAAAGGTATGTTCCAATAGCCATATAGACTTGCTTATGAAACTCGTCATAAAATGTTTTGGCAGTTTTCAAAACCCATCACCTATAAAATCTAGGTAGTTAAAGATTTCAAGTTTTCTACTGATTTGGCATGTTCCACCTATCTTGCCATATGTCTATAATCTAGCACTTGCAAGATCAAGTTGTCCCTATGATCCAATCCAATTTGATTTTTCTTTCTACCTTTGAGGATTTACCATATCCGATCTGATTTTTCCTGCTTCCTTGAGGATTTACCATATCCGATCTTATCATATTTTTCTCGCCACCTCTAGAATTTATAATTCCCATGACCTATTACAGATAGCGGGAAATGGATATTGTTCTAATAATCCATTCTATTAGACACTGCTCTGCATGGGACATCTCACTGTCATATTGGATTTGGGTGAATCCAACTAGCCTAGCCTACCTTACAGACAGATAGGAAAGCATAACTATTTTATATGGTGAGGTAAATAAATAGTCCTCAAGCGATGCCCACGTTGGAGGCATGCCCATGTTTGTGGTTGTTTTATGTGCTTTGTCCTGCTATTGTAATGGTTTCATATCTCATCCTTAGGCCAATTTTATTTAAAAAAAAAATCGACAACATCATCATCAATTATCCAGTTTAATAATTCATAACATACATAATCTCAAAACAATTGCTTCTACTTAAATACATCAAGAGCAATGGCATACCTTCATATTTAACAATCTTCCAAAATTCTCTCTTTGATATATGTAAAAGAGGAGAAGCAGAACATACAAATTGGTATTAGGGGCCTCATAATATTTCCTCTTAATGAAACCCCAAGAGTTACACATTCATAGGGATGTTGTGCTTGAGGGATTGAATAAATACATATAATGTTGTCACAACCATAGTACTGAGAGGAACATAACTTCTATTGTATTTATCGGATCCTAGTTGAAGTGAAAATATGAATAAATTGGATGTGGTAAGAGATACCATTCGGTCAAACACCAGGCTTGGTACCAATTTACCGATTATAAATAGAGAAAACTTTATGGTACACAATATCCAATTTCAAAGAGCAAATAATATTTTCATACTTACTTTCAAACACAATCATGTAAGTTTCTTGTAGTCGATGTAACTTCTCTTATGATGAGAAATAGAGGTTGCATTGATACTACACTGGAAACTATACAAATTCCCACATTGTTCATTGTCATTAACCGTACAGGGGTTGAAAATCGTAATACATGATGCATTCTCTCCCAAAATCTAGCTCTTAATTACAGATCCTTTGCGGAGGATTAAATCATAAGAAGATTTCACTCTATCTACATAATTTTCTACTTCTTCTTTTGAATCCATGTGCTTTCCATTGTTTCCCCTTATTATTATCCTTGCTTGGAATCATATGGTTGCCTTAAATGCCACCTATAGCTATGACATTGATACCTGTTAAATAGTGTGTTGGGTCCTGTATGTGTATTTCCATTTTTGTGGATTACCCTTGGCATTATTTGGAGAGAATTAGAGAGTGGTCGTAGCCACTACCACTTGCTGGTATGTCCCTATATCACTCTTATTTACGCTCATGGG
>SNQJ01S0028294.1:60936-122002 GCA_010110895.2 Picea sitchensis
TTTATTTTCTCTGGTAAGAAATTTGTATCTTAAATGGAAAAATCCAACCACAAACAAGGGGTTATTATTATATCAAGAAAATCCATGGAAAGTCATATGTTATAATGGTTTGAAATATTTATTGTTCACAAAAATAGAAATCTATCAATATTACATGTATTTCTTGGTATCAAACTCATTAAACTCCACATTTCTCAAGATCTAATAATTTGCAATGGTCTAATGAAGAGGCAAAAATTCAATTGAATGACTTTTATTCATGGGTTTGGCAGTAGTTTCATAGATTATATGATATTCGATATCCCTCTATATAATCAAATAGTAAATCTTAACATCCTAAACGACCATGAGCCCAACTCTAATCATAGACCTTTAACCCTAACTCTAAACTTTGTCATGCACAAAAGACGCATTGAAAATAAGTATGATAACCAAAACCCCTTAATCTTTGCCAAAGATAAAGATGATATATTTTTAAATGATTTAAATAATGAATTAAATTTTGTATCAAATAAGGAAAATATTGAATACCTCTATCATATTTTCATGACAACCCTCTCTACTTCCATTAATAAGTTTTCTATTGAGATGATGTGTAAAAATAAAAATAGAATGACCAACCCTTGGTATGATAAAGAATGTAATATTGCTAGAAAAACCATCAGGGGTGCTCTATGTGTCCTCAAATTTTGACAAGATAAATAGGTACAAAGCCTTAATTAAATGGAAGAAATGTACCATATAAATAAGAAGAAAGAGAAGTGTTTGCACCTATCTAAGCTAGATCCTAAGAAATTTTGGAAACAAATTTTGACTTGTAAAACTAAATAAAACATTATGATTCATTTGAGGGATTGGAATTCCTACCGTAAAGATATTTACGAATCTCATGATGTCGTGGACAACATTCAAACCCTTTCTACAGAGGAATGATTTTTTTCTATACAAGACTACCAAGTATACATTTTTAAAATTGGAGGGTCTATCATCATCCTCACATCTGCAAGCTCTTCAATTTAACAATAAAGAGGGGCTTCCCTAAACCTTGAACTCAAAGCCTCATTGTACATGTTTATAAAAGTGGGGATAAAAACAATCCCTATAATTATAGGACCATTATGATTAGCCCCATTTTGGAATTCTTTTGCAAAAAAGATCAATTTGTTGCTAGGAAAACATGGAAAAAGAGGTGAAGGCCATGCTAAATTTATGAGCTATCATTCAGCTGTGGACAACCTTGTTACACTTAGGATCATTGCAAATGAGTGTCACAATAATAAAACTAATCTCCTATGTTGTTTCATTTAATTTAGAAAAGATTTAGATGCAATGCCCATGACTAACTTTCGGAATAAGCTAGAGGAGATAAAAGTTCATTTTGAGATGAGGGTTATTGTGATAGGGTTGTACATGAATGTTATTTCCTAGTTTAGGAATACCAAGGGATGGTCAAAAGAAATTTATTGTAATATAGGAGTTAATTGAGATTGTCCCTTGTCCCCTACCCTTTTTTCCATATACATTGACACGTTAGAGGATGGAAGAAGCAGGTTGTCTTGGATTGACTCTAGTTGGTATAGTCATCATACTCCTTTATGATGATGATATTGTTCTTACGGTGAGGATTTTGTATGATCTTGACAAACAACTAAGAATTCTCAAATATTTCTATTGTAGTATAGGTATCACTGGTAACAGTGACAAATGAAGGTTACGGTCATTAAATCCAAAAATATCACTTATGCTAATTTCATGTATGACAACAACTTCGAGGAAGTGACTTCATGAAAATATCTCAGAATCGATTGTCATCACAAACTCTATTAGAACTATAACATTGAGAAAAGGAATAATGGAGGGTGGAAAGATAATTATAGGCTTGAAAACAATTGTAAATTAGAAGACATTTGGAAATGGGATAAGAAGAAACTCCTCTTTTAGACTCTCGTCATTCTGTTATCTTATATTGTTGTGAAGTTTGGGGTTGCAAAATCTCTAGAGAATCATGGAGAAATATAGAGAAAATCCAAAAGTGTTTTATAACTTATAATCTCCAAATCAAAGGCAATACACCCTATCCTATCCTATCCTCCTCATAGAAGAGGATATTTCCACCATCGAGAGCATGGCTATGACTAGTTACCTAATGTACAAGCCCAAGGTAAATAACATGGAAGACAAGAGGCTTCCCAAGATTTTTTTAAACTCCAATAAAAAACACTTGTGGCTCAAGCAAGGTTGGCATAAAGATGCCAAGTCTTTGCTAAATCATCGGGGTATAAAGGAAGAGGTCACTGTATAGAATAGTGATAATATTAAGTATATTATTGCATCTAAATTTAAGGAGAAATTGTGGTGGAATAAATAATTAGAGGATAAAATAAAAATAAGATACTATAAGGAGGTGATGAACCTTAATCTAGAAGATCAAAAGTATCTCTCCATTTTGACCAGTGTAAATAAGAAAATAAATATTACCAAAATAAAGAGAAACTCTCATGAGATCCATAGTGAAACAAGGTGTTCAATAAATTTTAAAATGTCACGAGTAAAAATAATTTGTTATCTTTGTGACACTAAGAGGGTTGAAGATGAAAAACATTTATTTTAAATTGTCGTGGATACATCCATATTAGATCACATTTTCAAAATATTTGTTACAATATTAACCTTCCTAACCTTTTCACTCATCAAAACTATTGTGATTTAGGAATGCTTCTCTTAAATCGTTTTGAGCACAAAAATATTATTATGAAGAAACCTAGGTAATTTCCCCAACTTTCTTAAGGTCTCACCAAATTTGCTCTCAGTAGACATTAACCATCATTTATAATTTAATATAATTTGAATTTTCTATAATGATATTTTACTAATTTTAATATAAAATTTATAATGACAATAAAATTTATCATTCATATATTAAATCATTAAAATAATAATATACATTTAATTTTAATTTTTTCCAAATGTCATCACAAATCACATGATATCAATGTTTTTAAAGAAGAAATAGTTTGAGAATTAATTGATTGACTTTTATTTTTATATTTTAATTTTAAAAATTGTAAAAATAAAATATATATACCATAATTTTATATTATATGATTAAAATATATTTTAAATCCTACATATATACGAGGATAGAGGAGGAAAGATGAATTGGTACAAGCGGCATTTGATTCATGGCTATAAAATTAGGTTGTTAGGATTAAATTTCATTCCCTATCAATGATTGTCGTGTGGGATTTAATCAATAAGAATCACACCATAATGAAATATTGTTTGTGCATGACGACTCAAATATCTTTCAAGATTCAACACACTTGTATCATTACAAGGCTCTAGTGAAATCCAAGGTACATCAACTCATTTCTCTTATCAATTCTCATTATCTCGAACATTTGGGTTTTTTTGATGGGGCTTCACTTGGTAACTTGGGCAAGTGTGGAGTTGGGGAAGTTTAGTGTTGATGTTAGTGGTAGCATAGAACATGCAATCTTTAGCATTGGCCCTTGTTTAGCATGTGGAAATGCTCAGGACTTAGGAGTTTCACTTTAGTAAAGTGATTATTAAAGTGAATGACCTTTTAGAGTTAACATGAGTTAGTAACTTAAGTGAAAGTTAACTTAAGTCCTACCCATTAGATCGAAAGTGAACATGAGATTAGATCTTAGCTTTTGATCACTTTGGAGATCTGGGGTTTTGGATTTAGGGTAAACTCATGATTACAAAAGGAAGCCTATGTGAGAGGAGAAATATACTTTAGGAGGAAGTCACTTGGTGAGAGACCAAGGTGAGGATCTTTGGTGAGATGCCAAGATCAAGAGACTCTTGGTGAGATGCCAAGAGAAAGGGACCTTTGGTGAGATGCTAAGGTTGAGATCTTTGGTGAGATGCCAAGATCTAGGCTTGGATAAAGAAGGACTTTGATTCAAGGAGGTCTCATATAGGTAGAGAAAGAATTCGATCTAGAGATCAGGTCAAGTGTTGATGCAAAGAGGGTTGGATCACGAAGGAATGTGATTCAAGATCTTGGATAGGTGGAGACAGTCATCCATCTATAGATCATGTAGGTCAAGAATGAGAGAGAGTAGAGGTATCCGTAGGTGGTTTTCAGAGGATAGACGCAATAGTGAAGTCTAGCATTGTACGAAAGTACATAGGTAGCTTCAGTAGGGTATCCTCTTAGGTGGTTTGCTAGGAAGTGGAAGGAGGTTAAGAAGTCAACAAGGAGATCTCATATAGGTGGAGAAGGATTTCCATCTAGAGATGTGAGCCACATGCGAGCACATATGAGTAGAGAAGGACTTTTGCTCATGTGCCTGTGTCTTTCACTTTGGAGGAAAGACAAAATTTTGCTCAAATTCTTGAGCCACGAAGGACAATGACTCAAGGGGATCTCATATGGGTGAAGAAGGATGTTCATTCATAGACGAGAGGATGACAGATCTATTGGAGTCAATGCCTCATAGATGGAGCAAACAAGTGTGTAGGGAAGGGTTCGAGGAAAGGAGCAAAGGGGCAGCAAGGGAGAAAGCAATCAACCAACAAAATCAAAGGATTGATATTGGGGTTTGTAGGGATTGGCTATTTGCTAATTTGTATTTATTAGGTGAACCATTATCCTAGGATGGGAGCCTGTAAAAGGATATAAGGGGATCTTAGATCATGGATCAATTTCAGTGAAAAAGAACAAGGAGTGAGAGGCTCTGAAGGTTGAGCAACTTAGAGAGAGTTACCCTTCAGGTTCAAGTGGGAAGGAGAAAAATTCCAAGCCTATCAGAAATGAGTCATGGTATGAGATGGTCATGCAGGATGCTCAGGAGAAAGAGGCTTCTAGTAGCATGTTCAAAGGCAATGAGTCTTCAGAGAGTGAGTCTTTAGAGATGGGTTAGAGCGAGATGGTAGGGATAGCTTCTGTGTCAGAGGGAACAACCAATCATGTGGATTGTAGAGTATCCATGGTAGAAGATATGGTAGTGAAGATAGAGCCAATTCCAAGTGGGAGAAGTACCTTCCTTGCTAAGACGAAGTTTTGATGTTAGTGATAGCATCGGACAGGTACTTCTGCATTGGCTTGTGTTTAACATGTGGAATTCATCATGAATTAGGAGTTTCACTTTATTAAAGTGATTATTAAAGTGAATGACCTTTTAGAGTTGACATGAGTTAGTAACTTAAGTGAAAATTAAATTAATTCCTAGCCATTAGATCTAAAGTGAAGGTGAGATTAGATCTCATCCTTTGATCACTTTGGAGATCTAGGGTTTTGGATTAAGGTAAAATGATGACTATAAAAGGAAGCCTATGTGAGAGGAGAAAGATACTTCAGGAGAAAGTCACTTGGTGAGAGACCAAGTTGAGGATCTTTGGTGAGATGCCAAGATCAAGGATTGGATCAAGAAGGACTTTGTGATTCGGATTTAGGAGAAGAATGAAATGAAACCACATATTTATAAAATAACACAAAGACACAGTGAACAATAAAAAAGATATAGTAAAACTTGACTTCTATAAAATAAGAAATACGTTGAAACTGTAAAATGTAGACTGAAAACAAGCTTGCTATAATAGTGGCAACTTATTTCTGAGAAGTGATGTGTCGGCTACGCTCATTCACAAGAAGATGAGTACAATGAGGCTCTGAAGGGATTTTTACAATAAAAATGAATGACAAAACCATAGACATATAAAAACATAACCCTAGGATATGAAGCGCCAAAAGTCATGTGGGCCCCATTGGGGTAAGTTAGTACATCAACTTCTTGGGGTCGTAACTTTTGCATACCATCTCCATTTTGAGAGCACGATAGCTCGTTGGAAAGGTATTGACAAGGAGCTTCATTTAGGGGGCTCAATCAGAGCCGTCAAATAACATTGAGGTGCCCGATTGCGGAAAAGAGATGTTTAGGCCCTCAAAATGGCCCTTGAAGTTCAGGAACCGAAAAACTGCTAAAAATAGTAAGTTGCCAAAAACCTGTTTTGAGCCAGTTGAAAAAGGTGGGTGGCCACCAAGATCCTCCTGGATAACTTTGATTCAAGGAGGTCTTGGATAGGTGGAGATGGACTTCTATCTAGAGATTAGGTCAAGTCTTGATGCAGAGAGGGTTGGATCATGAAGGACTCTGATTCAATATCTTGGATAAGTGGAGACAAACTTCCATTTAGAGATCATGCAGGTCAAGCAAGAGAGAGAGCATAGGCATCCATAGGTGGGTTTCAAAGTATAGAATCCAGAGCGAAGCACAACACTATACGAAAATGTTTGTACGGGTATTTCATACATGTACGCAAGTCACAACGGAGACAATCATGTATGTATGCAGGTCGGTTGAGGGAGAATCACGTACACCCTGGGAAACATGCTGGTATAGGGTAGTATGCAGTATATATTCTCTTAGTGGGCCATTTTCCCTATTATGGAAGCCCTGATTTGACCTTAATAAAAGCATCTTGGAACTGGTTTTCCCTCAAGGGTTTTTCTAGGGGTAGTTTACCCAAAAATATTGGTGTCTTTTGTGTGATATTTTGGTTCCCTAGTTTATGCTTCTACTGCATGTTTAGTTGATTACTCAGCTATGATTTTAGTAGATAAAGTGATTTTATTTTGAGCTAATTGTCGGGTGCTAGGTTGAAGTGGTGAAATATCAACATGGTATTTGAGCATACCAAGGGTTGAATCCAAGATAAAAATCAAAATTTAGTTTGGATAAAAACAAAGCTTCCTCATTTAGAGATGGGCTTGGAAAATGATCGAATAACTATGATAGAATCCATGCAACATTTACAATGATGTCTCTGCCATTTTGACATAATGATAGGGAGTTCATAATGCATGGTGATTCCATGTTGGTGGTGTCATGGTTGGAAGGATCATTTGCGTATATGAACATTTCTTGGAGATCACTGATTCCAAGAGCTAAGGATCTTGCATAGCGTCTTAAAAATATATAAAATTTTAACATATCTATAGGGAAAATAACGAAGACACCGACAAGAAGGCCAATGAAGCAATGAGGCTGGATGCAGGGGCAATCACATTTTCTATATATGACGTGGGTTTAGATCCCCTAGTAAGCTTCAAACAAATATTAAATTAGGATGATAATCTATTATACTCTCAGTGTCTTTTATGTGTGATAGTAGGTGGATGGTGTGGTAATTATAAGTCGACACCGAAAATTATACAAACATTTTTTTAGGTTTAGTAATAATGGGTTCCTACAGTGGTTACCCTCAGGATTGGTGGGTTTTTCAACCTCATAGATGATAAAACCTAGATGATGAAATTGGTCACTCTGGGGGAGGAAGAGGTGATGAGCTATAATGCCTTTAACAACACTCACGAACAACACAACCAACTTGCTGGCAATTTTTTTTTTGAAATTGTTGACATTAAACACAATGGGCAACAAAAGATTTGAGGACTTCCTTCCTCATGGCCCAAAACACACCATCCCCAAATTTTAATGATTAACCCAAATGCACGTGGCTTGAAATTTAATATTAGAATCTTACACCAATTAATGAAACAAGAGAGTTAAGAGGGAATCCAACTCATAGCCAAAGCACACCCACCCAAAATTCTAAGAATTAGCACAACTACATGCCAATGGATATTTATTATTAGAAATTTGCACAAATTAAAGAATTCCCTAATCAATAAAGACTTTTAGGTTAAATATGAACAACTAACAATGTTAAAGAAACATACAATATAATGCAGTGGTGGCTTTGAAGGTTTGAAATATTCAAAGAAGATTTGAAAAAATAATATTCTTTTGATTTTGAGAAAATATTTATTAATTAAAAATAAAATAAAAGTGAAAAACATGATTGAGTGATGATTAAAGTGGACGAACACATGTAAAATCCAAATCCATATTTACTTCTATCTTTCTATCTTAAAATATATTCATTTTTATTTAAACATTCAAATTATAATACATATTATATAGTTATGTTCATGCGAAAACTTTTAAAACGATATTATTATTATTATTATTAAAAAAATATAGAAATTGGAAAATATTATATAAATAATTTCTTTGGTGTTGTCTAAATGTTCTACTTTTTGGCATTTTAGCTAGAATCTGACAATAAAAATATGGGTGAAATTAGAATTTTCTTTCATATAAATTGCATTTTTGAATGCATAAATGGATTCAACGTCATGAAAAACACCCGGGGAATTCAGATTATATAAACTCAACGACTCAAACTTGGAGTTCCAACAATTTCTTATAGGATTTCGGGAAAAATAGATTGGAAAATATGCTTGGAAAAGAGCCAAAAAGTAGAACGTTTAGACTATGGAAAAAGGATTTTATATTAAATATGCTTAAATATATATATATTTTAAAATTAATCAAATAACATATATTTATGAATTACGTCAAAGGCGTTCTTTAAGGGATGGTTCTATAAGATCTTTCGTCGTCTGTTGAGGGCATATCTTGCCATATGTTCCACCTATCTTGCCATATGTCTATAATCTAGCACTTGCAAGATCAAGTTGTCCCTATGATCCAATCCAATTTTATTTTTCTTTCTACCTTTGAGGATTTACCATATCCGATCTGATTTTTCCTACTGCCTTGAGGATTTACTGATTAAAATATGGACCAGGGGTCAAATTTTAGCTCAAAAATCAACGTTCTCATAATTGCCTCAAAATGAACGGGTGCGTAGCCCTCATCATCACGAACCCAACGCAACTCGTTTGGGTTCAAACAGACGTCAGGAGAGAGAGATATCGCGATCTGTTCGAATCGTCAAATAGGTAAAAAAAAGGGACGCTGACTGTGTAGTCCGTACAGTCCATACGGATACCGATGTGGCATGATCGTACACTGACGTGGTAGAGGTCGTACATCTAGGTGGTAGATGATGATGTGGCCTTCACTCATTGACAGATTTGGGCGAATCACGATGTGACACATGGCATCATTTTGGAAAGTGTTTTGGTGCCACGTGGCCCAGTCATGGGCTGCCACGTGGCACCCCGTTATTGGCAATGGTTGTTAGTTCAAAAGTTTATGGAGTCCGTGGGATTTGAACCCCAGACCTCCTCCCACCATGTAAAGCCTTAACAAAGTCCGACCGACCAACATACCACACGTTGGTTCTTGTTATGTATATGGGTTTTAATGTATTTAAAATTACATTGTTTTATGGTTGGCACGGGGTCCGGGCTAGGGCTTAGCCCCAGCCCCCGGTCGCACACCTTGCCATATGAACCGACTCTACAATTTGTGCGCGCGGATTTGTTTTTAAAATGGTTACAGCCAACCACACGCCTGCCACTTGTCACACTTATATTCGCTCTTGGAACCGAGCTCTTTTGTGCAGGGTCGCGGTCACATGGACCCATATGCCCATGGTCTTGGCGGTTAGGGGCTGGCGCACCCATAACCGTCCTACAGTTTGCACATTTATGTGGTTGTGTGTGTGTGCTAGGTTTTAGCATGAATTTGGAGTGTGTTCTTGGTTAGAACGCCCAGAGGTGCATTTTGGCGAACCAGAGACATCAAGCTTGAAGGAAGAAAATGGCAGGAGGCCTATCTTCTTCTTTTTCTGGCCAAATGAGGTGTCGTAAAAGCCCAGCTAGGGGTTTTTGGACGTTCTGAATCCATTGGCACTATTTTCATAGGCATTTGAAGACTTCTTTTGCAGGTTTTTAACCATTGAAGTTTCAAGAAGCTCCAGGGTGCTTGAAGCCCTCATTGTTTGAGGTCTTGCTCAGATGAGTCTATGTTTGTTTTCTGTGATTGAATAATCATTTTTGACTAATTATTATGCTCTGAACACTTTGGGATATGTTTCATATCCATTTGAGGACTTTTACAAGTGTTTTTTCCAAAGAGAAGCTCAGGGAAGCTTAAGGCCACATGTAGAAGAGGTCATGCCCGGATGATCCATGATCCGTTTTCAGAGTTTTATTAGTCATTTTTGGGGTTTTTATGTATTCTGATTCCAATGGTACAAACATAATTTCCATTGGGGTTGAGCAGCAGCTTGTAAAAGAATCTTTGAAAAATTAATCCCAGAGAGCCAAGTCCATTGATGGAGGCTCAAGGAGATGTAGCCCGGAAAGGGGTGAACTCCTTTATCATCTTGTTATTGTTGTGAGTTTGATGGTTTATCTGCTGCAAGTTATGTTGCTATGTATTTATTTAAAGCACATATTTAACCATTTAAAAGAACATTTTCTCACACATGAACATTTAAAGGAAGAAGCATAAACTTGGCACATAATCTATCTTGCATATTTTAACACATGAAGCAAGGTCCTGTAAAGTTTAATTTAATGAAGTAGAGGGTGCTTGCATAGCATAACAAGTCAGCCCACTAGTTTCAGATCATTTACCATATCCGATCTTATCATATTTTTCTTGCCACCTCTAGAATTTATAATGCCCATGACCTATTACAAATAGTGGGAAATGGATATTGTTCTAATAATCCATTCTATTAGATACTGCTCTGCATGGGACATCTCACTGTCATATTGGATTTGGGTAAATCCGACTAGCCTAGCCTTCCTTACAGATAGATAGGAAAGCATAGCTATTTTATATGGTGAGGTAAATAAAGAGTCCTCAAACGATGCCCATGTTGGAGGCATGCCCATGTTTGTGGTTGTTTTATGTGTTTCGTCCTGCTACTATAATGGTTACATATCTCATCCTTAGGGCATTTTTTTTTTTTTAAATTCGACAACATCATCATCAATTATCCAGTTTAATAATTCATAACATACATAATCTCAAAACAATTGCTTCTACTTAAATACATCAAGAGCAACGACATACCTTCATATTTAACAATCTTCCAAAATTCTCTCTTTGATATATGTAAAAGAGGAGAAGCAAAACATACAAATTGGTATTAGGGGCCTCATAATATTTCCTCTTAATGAAACCCCAAGAGTTACACATTCATAGGGATGTTGTGCTTGAGGGATTGAATAAATACATATAATGTTGTCACAACCATAATACTGAGAGGAACATAACTTCTATTGGATTTATCGGATCCTAGTTGAAGTGAAAATATGAATAAATTGGATGTGGTAACAGATACCATTCGGTCAAACACCAAGCTTGGTACCAATTTACCGATTATAAATAGAGAAAACTTTATGGTACACAATATCCAATTTCAAAGAGCAAATAATATTTTCATACTTACTTTCAAACACAATCATGTAAGTTGCTTGTAGTCGATGTAACTTCTCTTATGATGAGAAATAGAGGTTGCATTGATACTACATTGGAAACTATACAAATTCCCACATTGTTCATTGTCATTAATCGTACAGGGGTTCAAAATCGTAATACATGATGCATTCTCTCCCAAAATCTGGCTCTTATTTACAGATCCTTTGTGGAGGATTAAATCATAAGAAGATTTCACTCTATCTACATAATTTTCTACTTCTTCTTTTGAATCCATGTGCTTTCCATTGTTTTCCCTTATTATTATCCTTGCTTGGAATCATATGGTTGCCTTAAATGCCACCTATAGCTATGACATTGACACCTGTTAAATAATGTGTTGGGTCCTGTACGTGTATTTCCATTTCTGTGGATTACCCTTGGCATTCTTTGGAGAGAATTAGAGAGTGGTCGTAGCCACTACCATTCGCTGGTATGTCCCTGTATCACTCTTATTTACGCTCATGGGTGAATTTCTTATAATATTTTATTTAAGAAAAGAACTTAAGCATAATTATGTATGTGTTATATTCTTTTCATGTGTATGGCGGGCGTGGGGTTGGGGAGGTGTCAAATTTGATGACATGGTTTGACGATCCTATCACTTGATGGTGTACTTGTTTTGAGGGGGAGAAGGATTTCACCCCTCTACTTAGGTGAAGCCTTCGGCTTCAGGCACTATCTTGTAGCTGTTAGGGTTAGGGGAAACACCTCGAAATGTTTTTTGGGGTGGGTTTTGCTATTTTTAGTGGTTTTCTAAATTAATCTCGGATTAAGGGATTAGGGTTTTGGTAGCTGTGGAACACCTGAAATATTGAATATATTGTATTGTGAATGGTGAATGGTGAAATGAATACAATGAAGAGTTGAGAGGTGCAACATCAAGGAATGATGGTTTTCTCCTGGTTAAGGGTTTTCAACGTAAAACTTTGTGTACTATGTGTATGAGCCATTGATTAATTTATGTTTTTTCTTAATAATATGTATGCATTGCTTTACTTCACATGTTTAAAACTTATCAGAGCATGTTTTTTGGCTTAAGGGGGACGACTTTGTTGTTGAGGGTTTGACTTGATCTTGATAGATCAAGTTTATCTTGGGTCTGTGATAACCCTGGGTTAAGTGGGAGGTTTGTAGTGGTGATTCGTGTGTTGAAAGAGAATGCCGAGCAATTCTAGATTCGAGATTGAGAAGTTTGGTCAAATATTTGAGCTATGGAATATCAAGATGGAGGACGTTCTTGTAGGCAAAGAACAATGGATCATTGTGGATCCTGGTACACAACATATTGGTAAACAACCTACTGGTACTCAATCTATTGGTATGTCGAAAAAATATTGGGAGAAGCTAGATATAAGAGCAAGGAGTGTGATTCAACTTTGCTTGGAAGATTCGGTGTTACTAAATGCATCGAGAGAATATACTACCAAGGAACTATGGGAAAAGTTAGGGAATTTGTATCAGTCAAAGTCCCTGATAAACAAGTTGTTGCTTCAAAAAACATTGTATCATCTTAGGATGGAATATGGCGATTCTATGAAAAAACATCTAAATTCATTCAATACTCTAGTAAGTCAACTTGTCTCTGTTGATATTAAGCTTATAGAAGAAAATAAGTTTATTACCTTGTTATGTTCTTTTCCAGACTCCTAGGATAATTTGGTTGTAGAAATTGGTAGTACCACTCAATTTTCATTGAAGTATGAGGGTGTAGTTTCATCCGTGTTGTTGGAAGATATGAGTGTAACAACCTCGTCGTTACGACTACAAGTGACACAAGCAAGTGCAATTTTTTTTTATTTTTTTTTTCAGTAGGAAGGCAACAATGACAATAGTTAAACAACACAACTTGACAAGAAGACTATACCCCCACACAAGCAACAAGTCGACAAGACACAAGATGACATCACTCAAACTAAAATTGCGCAAGCTATTAAATGACTTCGCCAACAAACCAAAACCATTATTTGTTAAGCATGATGTCTAAGTGCGAAGGAGTGAACTATTATAAATGTTACTATTAACCTAAATGTGACCATAAATGTTATCGTAATGTGACCATACATGTTATCATAAATGTGACCTATTATCTAACAACGATGTCATTGTCCCATAATAATATTTTGGTCCATTAATATTCGCTGTGGTAAATGAAGGAATTAGTCATATATATCTATGTCTCAACACATCGTTATCTAACAAAACATTTTCGCTGCCCACCGAATGCATTAGTTGGCTGTCTAATAAATAGATGATGTGTTGTCTATAAAAAGTATAAAGGGGATGTCTATCAACAGATAAGTTCGCTGTCTAATAAAATCTATGTCCAATAAAATCGTTGCCTAAACATAAAGATGTTGTCTTTTATATGTAACTTGCTGTCTATTATAATGAAGTCATTGTCATCTATATATATACTCACGCTGTCATTCACATAGAAGATAAATACGTTGTCATCTATATATACAGTAATCTATAGAAAAAATATATATATAGTCATCTATAAAAAATAAATAAGCGGTCATCTATAGAAAATAAATATGCTGTCATACAACAATATTAATTATATTGCTTCTTTTTATAGGTGTTAGAGACATTAACCAAATATTTCTATCTTTCAATGTTTCTATCTCTTCGATCTATAATTAGGAAAGCTAAAATCAAGACAACTCCAAAAAGAGGTCTGTTGTGCATGGTTTAATTTCTTTTTCAGTGATTGTGAAAGTGCTTATTCTGTATGTAGAGGGTTTCTCTAAGTGCCTCAATCCCCGAGGAAGAAGACCTGAAAATGGGTTCACATCCAGTAGAAGAGAACCAAGCTAACGAGCTGTAATGGGTATTCACATCCCCTACTAATATTTTTCATTCTTTTTGTGGACATATTTCAATTGTGTATTTCAAATGGTGGAAGACTTTGTATGCTAAAAAGGCATCCTCTGAAAATAGTTTTGTTTCTTTCCATTAGGCCGATTCATTAGGGTCCTTGGATATTGGTAAATTCCCTTCTGGATCACAGGGTCAAGACTTGATTGCAGGAGATAATAGTATCCGTTTAAGTGGGCTGATTGCTAGCAGTTTAGATGCATTTCAAAACTGCTCAATTTTGGAAGTGGCAAGAGAGTAAATACTAGTGTAAATAGTCAGGATCAACAAGTCCACTCCTCACTTTCCACCAAAGAAGGTGGAAATAATTCTCTGTTTATAACTACTAGCACAATCACATAATTGTGGCTGATCAACTCAGAAAGGTTGATAAGATGAAAAGAATCTTTAAAAGAATATATTAAATTTTATTATTGATTAACAAAAAAACTGTTGGGCTTCATTTATGTCGTGTTAATATTTTAATTTCTGTTAATTTTTGTTAAGTGACAATCAATTAGGTATCAAAGTAATTTTTAAATACGATTAGGTAAATGTAAAAAAGTAAACACATAAACGGATGTCTTTATAATAGCTAGGAAGTTAATGATTGAAATAGAGTCATTTATTTTGTGTGACTACTAAGAATATTCCAGCCATATTTAACACTGTCCATAGAAAACTTATTAAGCCCTAAACCCCTATTAAATCTGCCCATTGTCAATAGGTGTACGCCTTTCAGCGTAAATAATGATAACATAGGAAACATAATGCATGGAGCCGAGAAGAAGACAATGAATTCTGGATATAGTCGGCCTAATTCTTCTGAATTTGTAGAGGCTTGTGTAGTGCCCATTAGTGATCAAAAGTTCCTACAGGTCAGTTCTTACAATTCCAGAAATTAAAATGTAAATACGATCTTGCATGTGCATGAATGCAGTCACTACAGGTAAAATCGCAGTCACTATTTTAAAACGCTGAGATTAACATATATAAAAAAAAAAAAACGCAGAGACCTTCCCATCAAAGAGATGGGTAAATCGTCAAGTAATGGCGATGCTTTGTGCCATTAAATTCGTGGAGTAAGTACTGTGCATTTGCCAATAAATTCGTGGAGTAAGAACCGTGCATTTGCCATTAAATTTGTGGAGTAAGAATGTGCATTGTGCCATTAAATTCGTGGTGTAATGTGCCAAGGAAAACAACAGTGGGTATGCTGGGTAAAATGCCAGAATCAATGCGAGTAAGGTTCTACTAAAATGCAACATTAAAAACCATGTTTTTGAGGGCAATTAGAAGCACAAATTGGTGGAGAAAAAGACATCAAACGCAACACAAAGGGCATCGAATGGCAGTAAACTAACCAACGCAAAATTGCAGCATAAAGATATTGCAATCATCCTGGCAGTCTCATGATGTTGCAATTAAAAAGGCAGTCTAATAATATTGCAATAAAAAAATGCATTCTAAAGATATTACCAGACATAAATCGTTATTGAAACATTACCAGATACTGCCAGATATTAAAGTTTAACGATATTACCAGACATTACAGTTTAGAACACCGTTTAAACATTCCAGATATTTACAGTTCAAATCGCCATTTAAGGATATTGCCAGATAGTACAGTTTAAAACACAGTTTAAGCATTACCAGATATTACAGTTTAAATGGCTATGCAAAGATATTACCATATCTAACTTGCAGTCTAAAATATATATGGCAACAAAGGTGTATACCAAATCGCAGTCTATATGGGTAATTTCGTAGTCCATGTATATTAAAAACACTGTTACTACATATTAAATCACAGTCAATAGATGTGTACATCATAGTCAATGATAAAGCAATTTTAAATTCGCTGTAAGGAAATGGGAATGATAATATCTTTGATGGGAATGATAACAAATGTCAGGAATTGTCATAAAAAGAAACGTGGAGGGTTTACCATTCAACGCTGAGATTTTACCCCCCAAAAAAAGAAACACAGAGTTGATCCTTCAAGGAAATGCAAAGGTAATCAATCAAGGAAATGCAGGGATAATCTTTCAAGGAAACACAAGGGTTTTCGAAGTTTAAGCAATCAAATGCAGAGGTATTCATTCACAAGAAGGTGCAAAGACAAATCATTCAGCCATGAATCAATCAAACATAGAGATAAGTAAGGGATAGATGGTTGGAAAAAATTTATCCTTCACTCATCATCCATGCACAAAAAAACAGGGCATTTGAATCTATAGGTATTTAAACACCGAAGTGATGACCATTGATTCGGCTCCTAGTCGACTGCTCAGGCACAGACTGATGACTAAAGGGATAAGGGAAATAATATAAAAACACAATCTCTTCATAATAATCAATAAACCCACACAAAAAAATAACATGTATAATTTAAATTTCATTGCAAGTAACAACTTAAACCAGCGTACCTTAGCCCAATGCGAATGCTCCGTGGTTTCTGTCACGCGTACGCTCCATCCATCTCCCGCTTGCCAACCGATGTGATCTCACCGGTACCTCTCAACCAATGCTAGGAGTACTCTTCTTCTCCCTGAACCCCCCCGAGCCGCAAAGGGGTCACACACACAATACCAGAGAACTGTTAGCACCCAGCTCGCCTCGCAAGGTCGAGTTACCACTCGTTACCCGAGCTAGGTATCCCAACTCCCACAAGAGAAGTTCAGTCAAGACAAAAATTCAGCAGTGTAACGTTACGCATAAATGTGAGATCCATACTCCTCCTCCATCATTTTTATAGAGTTTTTAAGTAATTAGTTTCCCAAATTCTCATTAAATTCTTTTTTTATTAATTTTAATTAGGAAAACCTCCCCCGTACACATGTTGCCCAATCCCCTAGCTGCACTAGAAAATTAATTTTATTAATTAATTAATTATTTCTATTTCCTAAAAACGCTCCTAGGTGTCTCAATATTCTCATACACTTCTTAAATGACTTACCCCTTGCTTAATTCCTAGTTGAGTTCATAATTAGAAAGTTCCAAATGTAAGATTCCTTACTAAGTTAGACATTCAACTTTTTCATTATGTTTCCCCTTTTCTTAAGGTTTCCCCTTTTTCTTTGAGTTTCCTATTTCTTTTAAGTTTCCCCCTTTTTCCTTTTTAACTAAAAATCAATTTAGCAAGTGTAGATGAAACAACCAATTACCCATTTTTCTTTTTATCTAAAATTAAATGAGAAAAAATAGATAATACAACCATTTCCCTTTTTAAATTTTAATCCTCCATTAAAATTTTGTTTTTAATAAATAATTTGAATTTTTAACCCCCCTTCTTGTTACATGTTTATTGGTTATTATTATTTTTTTGACCACATGTTCTACTTAGACCTAGATTTTAATTTCACTAGGTTGGGCGACATTTTTATTAGGGAAAATTGCTTTTAAATGTTCCTTATCACATCATTCATTTTAAGGTCATCTACATTTATTCACTTACCAGTTAAAATCACAACGTGCCCTTCAGGATGCACTAGGGTCTCCAAGGGTTCCACTCGCCTCTTTCTGTTTTCCTTGCGCGACGTGCCCTTCAGGATGCACTACGTGCTCCAAGGGTGCCACTCGCCTATTTCTATTTTTTCCTTTTGCGACNCAAGAGGTGAGTGGCACCCTTGACTGACTTGGTAGACATCAAAAACCCCTGGAGTCAATACTCCGCCAGGTGATCTTGTGGGAGACTAAGGGACTCTAAGGAATAAGGCCCCTCCCTTATTGCGTGTCACTTAGAATCATCATGAGCGACTGTCGCAGTCTGCCCTCACGACATCGTGGATCTTCTCGAACTAGGTAATTGTTAACCTACAGTTCGAGCCACAACGGGAGTGATAGTAGGCTATGGCAGGGCTGCTCCCACACCTCTCCCTCGAGTCGCTGGTTGTTGTGCATGACCCCTCTACTCCACATGTGAGTCTGGTCGACAAGCTATCGTCAGCTTGCAACATCAACGAATCATGTCAACAACAATAATCAATCATCATAACATCTAATCATATGTTCATGTGTCACATCAATAACATTCAAACCCAATAGTCCTCTCCCTGACTCAATCCGGAGTCCAAGGGGTTTCATCAATGCATGTGCATCCTCAATGTCCAAAGTCCTGCACACTCAGAAGGACCCAGTAAGTAGCACCTGTCTATGTAAATACAAAAAAATAACATATCATCATATCCATAGTATCTCATGATCATAATCAAATGACCAACAGTATAATAATTTGGATCACTTGCAAGCAAGTGTCCTCAAAGAATAAGTCCACTCAGAGCGCGCAAGAGCGGGATTTTACAATGAGCCAAAAAAACATGGATAGTTAGAACACATATGTTTTATTTGTAAGAGGTCATCTCCAAGATAGGAATAAAAAAATAATTCTTCGGAGGGGAGATCTAAATCTTCAAGAAAATATTTGAGGAAATTCTAGAAGTGTGGTAAAGCTGGGCATTATAATAAATATTGCAGGTCTAATAAGGTTGATAAAGAAAAGGAATTCGATGATGCCTCTTCCACAGAGGCAAAAGCCTCCACACAAGAAGAGGTGATATTTACCTGGCATCTACATGTACCCATGCAAATCGTGATGTATGGTTGATCAAATCGGGTGCATCATTTCATATGAATCCTCACAATGAGTTGTTCTTTGAATATGAAAAGTATGATGGTGGTGATGTCTTCCTAAGAGATGACTCAAACACCAAAATCATAGGATGTGGAAGAGTTGAGCGATTGCTAAAAGATGGAATGATTAGAAATTTCCCTAGAGTTGTGCACATTTCAGATCTAGCCATGATCCTAATATCTATAAGTAAGTTGGATGATGCATGTGTGGATACTTTATTAGGAAAGGGAACTTGCAAAATGGCACAAGGAGAAACTGTGTTGATGAGGGGAGTTCGGTGTGGAACTCTGTACAAATTGTTGGGATGTACTTATATTGATGGGTGTAATAATTCTATTCTCCCAAAGAAGAGAAATAAAGAAGAAAAGATCTGTATTATCCCCAGAAAGAAGACCATGCTATGGAATGAAAGACTGAGACATATTGGAGAAAAAATCCTTCAAACATTGCATGGTAAAGGTATGGTTGAATGTATGTCTAATTGCACCCTTGATTTTGATTTTTGTGAACATTTCATATATGGTAAACAAAATTGAGTAAGATTCCCATTTGGTGCTACAAGAGCAAAGGGGATCTTAGAATTGATACACAATGATGTGTTAAAACTTGTGCGTGTTACATCACTAGGTAAATTTATGTATTGTGTTTCATTCATAGAGGATTTCTCAACGAACACATGGATTTATTTTCCTAGGAAGAAATGTGAGGTATTTGATAAATTTAAAGAGTTTAAGGCTTTGGTAGAAAATCAAACATATAATAAAATAAACGTGTAAAGGACATATAATGGTGGAGAATTATGCGGTAATGAATTTGAAGAGTTCTATAAGAAGTGCGATATAGAAAGGTGGAAGACTACTCCATACACAACTCAACTGAATGAGGTTGTAGAAAGGATGAACATGATGTTGATGGAAAAAGTAAGGAGCATGCTCAATGGTGTCGAGTTAGGATGGAATTTTGGGAAAAGAAAGTGGGTACTGCATGTTACCTAGTAAATAGATCACCCTCATCAGTGTTGGTGGACAAAACTCTGCATGAGGTATGGACTGGTAAGAAACACTCTTGTGAACATCTTAGAGTGTTTGGTTGTGATTCTTATGTACATGTTCCAAAGGAAAATATGAGTAATATAGATATTAAAGCTGAAAATGTTATCTTTATTGGTTATAAAGATGGTATGAAAGATTATAAGCTTTGGAACCTAGAAACTAAGAAGATTTTTTACAGTCGAGATGTTGTTTTTAGAGAGGTTAAAGATGTTCCTAAATAGGAATTCCGACCAAGGGAAGAAGAACTAGAGAAGAAGATGAGTTGGATGATCTAAAATATGACTCAATAGAAGAAGATGAAGCAGAAGAAGAAGAACCCCATAGCCCAATATTGGGGAGATCAGTGAGGGAAATAAGGAAACCAAATAGGTATAGTCCACCTAATTTCTGTGCTAATTTTGTGTAATCTGTTACTGATGATGATCCCGAAACTATCATAGAATCAATGAATTCAGGGGATAGTAAACTCTGGAAGAAGGCCATGGTTGAAAAAATGGATTCCTTGGATAAGAATGAGGAATGGGATCTAGTGGATTTTCCAACTAGAAGAAAGGACATTAGTAGAAAATGGGTGTTTAAGAAGAAGTTGAATGCAAAAGGTAAAGTGGAGAAATACAAAGCTCGTTTAGTAACTAAAGGTTATTCTGAGGTAGTGAGAATTGACTTTGTTGAAATTTTTTCTCTTGTTTCCAAGTTAACTTCTATTAGATTTCTTTCATTTGTTGTTGTTGTTATTTGTTTTGAAGTAGAACAAATGGATGTGAAGGCTACATTCCTACACGGGGATCTAGAAGAAGAAATCTAAATGAAACAACTAGAAGGATTTGTAGTGAAGGGAAAGAAAGAGTTGGTATGTAAGACAAAAAAATCACTATATGCTCTGAAAAAATCACCTAGGATATGGTACTGAAAGTTTGACACATACATCCTTGGATTAGGATTTGTGGGAAGTAGGGATGATCACTGTGTATATTCTAATGAGGTTGGTAATCACTTCATTTATGTAGTATTGTATGTCAATGTCATGTTGCTGGTAGGAAACAACATGGATGTTATCAAGGAGGTGAAATCACAACTATCCTCCAAATTTGACATGAAGGATCTCGGGGATGCTAACTTCATTATGAGAATGTAGATTAAAAGAGATTGAGCAAACACAAAACTTTGGTTGAATCATAGAAAATATTTTGAGATGATATTGCAGAGTTTTAATATGCAGGAAAGTAAATTGGTCAAGGTTCATATTCCTACAGGTGTAAATTTATATGCAGATCAATATCCCAAGACAAAGGGAGAGGAATACAACATGTCCCATGTTCTGTATGTTAGTGCGGTTGTTATTTTGATGTATGCAATGGTCTGTACTAGACTTGACATACACGCAGTGGGAGTTTTGAGCTTGTATATGTCAAAACCAAGGAAGGTCCATTGGACAATAATAAAGAGGGTTTTCAGGTATTTGTATGGCACTTATAGCTATGGATTGTGCTACCAAGGAAGACTAGGATTGGATAGAGTGTTGGACATACATGGTTTTGGTTACGTAGACTAGGCTAGAGATCCAGATCATAGAAGAAATAAAAGTGGGCATGTGTTTAATATATTTGGAGGAGCAATCAGTTGGATGAGAAAGAGATAGGCTATAGTGGCACTCTCAACTACAAAAGATGAATACATGGTAACCACTTATGCAAGCAAAGAAACAATATGGTGACATAGATTGTGTTAAGGTATTGGATTGGTACAATAAGCAGTAAGATTAGATTGTGACAGTTAGAGTGTAATCGTCTTGGAAAATAACCTATCTTATCATTCAAAGACAACATATTGATGTTCAGTATCACTTTGTGACAGACATGGTTGAAGACAAGAAGGTGTCGTTGGAGAAGGTTGACACTTTGAAGAATGTTGCAGATTCATTGACAAAGTTTGTGAGAACTAAGAAAGTAGAGAAAAAATGGGCATTGCTTCCCTAGATTGTTGAATATATAATCATATGAACCCATGTATGCAAAGAAAACAACAAGTGGAAGAATGTTGGGTATGTGTTATATTCTTTGCATGTGTGTGGGGGGAGGAGAGGGGGGGTGCGTTAGATTTGATGATCCCATCATTTTAAGTTGTACGTGTGTGTCGGGTGAAGGGGGGTCACAGGGGGGCCAGGATTGGCCCCTCTTGATTAGGTGATTCCTTTGGATTAATGGAAGTGTCCCCAAATTTTTTAGGTGGTTTTTTATATTTTAGCGGTTTTCACTATTTTAGCAGTTTTCTCTATGTTGGTTTTATAAATTAATCCCATATTAAGGGATTATGGTTTTGGTAGTTGCAAAATACCTAAAATATAGTATATATTGTATTGTGAATGGTTAAATTAATACAATGAAGAGATGAGAGGTGCTACACCAAGGAAGGATGATTTTTTTCTGTTTAAGGGTTCCCAACATAAATATTTATGTACTATGTGTATGAGCCATTGGTTAATTTCTATTTTTCTTAAGAATTTGTATGCATTTCTTTACTTCATAGGATTAAAAATTACAATTATGTGTGTCTGTGTGTGCATGCACATGTAGCATAAGTTTCTCTAGACCGATGAAAGAGTACAATATGCTATGGTAGATGAAAGATTACGCAAGGAATTAAAAAAAAAATGTGAACATATATGATGGAAAAATAGAGAAACTACTAATGTATATAACCTGAGAAGAGCATGGGAGCAGAAAAACAATATCTCTTCCAGTTCCGGTCATATGAGATTTACCATAAGTGTTTAAAAGAGGTTCCTTTTTTTGCGCATGCACTATAGAATATTGATCCATATAATCAATGTCGTAACTAATTCCTTTATCAAGTGTTAGCGACCACCCCCCATTTTGAGAATATCATGTAGTACTAGATGTCAAAAACTGACAAGTGCTCGAGCATAAAATGGGAACAAGAAAAACTTGAGACCACCAAATCCCGAATAGATCTCTAAAAGACATTATCAATTATACATTCCTCCCCCTTATATATTATGGGAACCACCTACTAGAGAAGGAAGAATACAACCATGAAGGGGGGTATCTTGGGAAGAGACTCTAATTCCTTCGATTGGGGTGGGGCAGTTTTGGAGCAACCCTAGAGGGGAGATGCCTTTGGAGTGAGGCTATTCTAATAACCACTGATATCCTTTCTCTAGTGTAAGTGAACTTCACACCCTTAAACAATATCGTTGGACACCATCCTGTTATCTAATCAGTTACAGTGTCAGGCCTTTCCTCCATAGTGTATGTCGTATTGATAACCTTCAATATAAGAGGATCACACACACACACATATACGATTTATGATAACCTTTTATCTATTAACCACCAAAGCAAAACACTAAAAGGATAAAAATAAATTTAATTGAAAATCTATCACTAATTAAAAAAATTGAGGTTATATTAAATCATTCTAAATTAGTTGTTATAATAATTATAATAATAAAATTTTAAGGTCACGACCAAGCCAAACATTGAATTGGTGTATGAGGCATCCTTGTTTATGGGACAAGGATCCCCTTCTGCACAATGATTTGATTGCTAAATTCTACATAGGTGTACATACCCTACCCCCCTTTAGATTTGAACCTGTGACCTTCTAGGAGGAAACACATGCTCTTCTCTCTCTCTATATATATATAATTGAATCATCAAGAGACAAAAATAAATTTAACTGCAAATTACCACTTCTTTAAAAATCCTAAGTTATTTTGAATCATCTTAGACTATTTTTTATCATAATTACACACACACTATGGTAATAAATAGTTGTTTTTTGTGAGAGGATCGAGATGGAATAAAAGGAAAGTGAGGTAAGTCATGGACTAACGTTTGGAGAAACACTTTTAGGGAGGTGATATAGATTTATTTGCTTGACAACTTTAGTTTAGCTTTGTTAATTAGGTCTAACTTGAGTGGTTGTGGGATGGAGTGTTATCCTCTCCACTCTAGTTCTATTCCCGTAAGTGACATGTTGAGATCATAATGAGTATATTGTTGTAACAACTTTGAGCCTTGTTGTTGACCTAACCTTAATTTTGTGCAACTTGTAGTCAAGGGTGTTATTGATGTTTTAGTGACCCGACATTAGAGACACATCATTGTCCTTATCGAGGCCCCTACGAATTTCCTAATCATTGTCATTTCATCTACAAATTTTGTATCCTTATCTACTATTTCTTAGGATTGTTGCATTTGTTGTTTGTTAGCAGTTTAGCACAGAAGAAATCATACAAATTTGAATATAATGACTATGGAAGTATTTTTTTTTTTTCCGATATAGTTTTCTTGTGAGTGGAACAATGCTCACATGGTACACGATATTTCTCATTGCATATTTGTGGAAGTGAAATGGTATCATTGCATTAATGAAATATTCCTCTATTCCATTCCTCCTCACAACTGAAATTTGTTTTCTTTGCTTTAGAATGCACAAAACAATCCACAATATCTGTTCTCACTAACTTGTTTCTACTCATATCCAACACACTAAAGTCCAATAATATCCAGTTTTCTTGGGGGTGTGCTTCAACTCAAATACATATAAAAAAGAACAAGATTGAATATTGCCAACCACTACTCTAAAATATCATTCATAGGTGGGCCTTAATAAGAGTACGAACAATGCATTTCCTTTCTATTGCTAGGCAGTTTTATTTGCCTTCTTAGCCTTATGGGATGGAATGAGGACTGGACCCCAACTGGCTAAATTCCATGTTGTTTATGGGATTCTAGGTCGAGTGATTTCTAATGCAAATCCTGCTACTAAGGGGGCTTCTAGTGGGCACCTCCAAGGGAGAGAAGCATGCTTTTAAAATCATTCACAAATGAGAGTACCCTATCTACATCCATGTGCAAACTAAACCAGATTGATATTTGGAAGCATTGAGAATCTTTTAAAAGATATGGAAAATAAGTTATGGAAGGATATAAATGCAAACTAGGTTGAAGAAGAATGTAGCATAATAGTCCTTGGTCAGTGGATTCCCACTTTGCCTTTATAGAATGCAAAATTCATCTCAGCCCAGTGGGTACCATCTTTTATTTTATTTTATTTATCTTGTACTGGTGGAATCGACAACTTGGGCGATTCTCGTACTCGCGTGACACAGGGTCAATTCCCTTCTGCTACCACTATAACCTCCAGGTGAGTCCACACAGTGCACAAGTATGGGGCATGGGTAAATCGGGGTGAGAATCGAACATGAGACCTCCTTTACATATTTCCTTCCATTTACACGACACTTTCCAGTCGGTCTACACCCCTACAGGCTTAAAATTTGAAGGACATGGGGGTGGTATTTGATCCACTTATGTGTGCACAGGTCACAATGCCATTTAATATAGTATCTATGGGTGATACCACACATTTAACCACTACCTGAAGGTTCCCCCATGGCTCCAAGTAAAGCCCTCACGAGAATTGAACCTTGCTCAATGGTGAAAAAATCTTCACTTTCCACCATTGGATCCAACCCCTTTGGGCCAGTGGGTGCCATCTTATTTCAATGTTAAAATTTCGATTAAAGCGTAGTCTAAACATGCTACGATTTGAACCTTTTCTAGTCACACTTTTCTGACCATTTTTTACCCAAAATTCGACAAAAAAATTAGAAGAATTGTTGAAATTGCAGATATCAGTTGTTGAGATTACACAATATAGGTGCAATAGGGTTTTTTAAAGGTGTTGAATTCGTTTATGCATTCAAAAATTCAATTTCAACAATGAAAAATTGCAATTTCACCAAAAATTACATAGTTGGATTCCAATGATGATTGCCAAAAAAATCCAAATGATAGAATGTTTATAATTCTTTGTCAATTAATTTTTTTCTATGGAAATGAAGGATTCATTTCACTAATTCCAAGGTTTATATGTATTCTAACCTAAATTTTGGAAGTTGTTTTAGTGGATTGATAACTATTTCTTTATTTTGGAGGAAAATTACTTTGTTCTAAATGGTAGAAGTTTGAGGTATTAGTCTATTGCCTTTGATTTTCTCATAATTTAAGGGCATTATTCTTGCACTGTACATTTTAGTATTCCAATAATTCAAAATCTTTTCCATCTAATTGGAAATTTAATGTTCAAAAAATATGAATTTTTCAATCTGACTTAATATCTTTTCACTAAAATAAAGAAAATCAACAGAGAAGGAAAGTACTTTAGGATGGAACATGTATTTGAGTATAGAGATTTTAAATTAAGATAACTAAAATTTGCATATGAATATTTCTGCCATCATAGTGAAGATACATGATATTTGAAAATTAGTTGCATTGTACATTTCTTACCCAAGTGGAAATTAGGGTGATTGGACATGCCACATCCTTCTACCATATGCCCATTCTCACCTAGCCTATTAAAAAATCCATTTAATTTATTTATGAACTTTGTTCAACTAATATTCCATTAGTTATTATTGGACTATCTAGAAAACACAATTCTCCTATCTTCAAATAATGTAACCACTTTGCGTCACTTTAGTGTTCCATTTCCCCCACTTTACAGGTATGCTAGTTATATAATGTACTTTATATTTAGTAGTCAATATACTTTTGAATGTGATGAGACTTTATTGATTAAAGATAAAGTAAGTGAGTATCGTAGTGATCGACCAAGATTGAAATGGGGAAGTGGAGGTAAACATGTGAACCATGATGAAAAGTGTGGGAGCCCCACATTTTGTCAGATTCTTCTTTCACCGAAGAGTTAACGCAACTTGTCTTTTACATATGTGAGTACCAGTCCATGTTTTATCAGCGAGCATTATCCACTCAACTACAAAGTCTTTAAGACCCTGTCAGTCGGATGGTCGTGCAACCATACTCCCATGCTTTCCGCTCCCATGTCCCATGCTTCCATCCTGCATTCATGCTCCCATTTTCTCCCATGGCACATGCTTCCATCCCACATTCATGCTTGGGAGCCCCACATTTTGTCAGATTCTGCTTTTACCAAAGTGTTAACGCATCTTGTCCTTTACATGTGTGAATACTAGTCCATATTTTATCAGCGAGCATTATCCACTCAACTACAAAGTATTTAAGACCCTGTCAGTCGGATGGTCATGAAACCATACTCCCATGCTTTCCTCTCCCATGTCCCATGCTTCCATCCTGCATTCATGCTCCTTTTCTCCCATGGCTCATGCTTCCATCCCACATTCATGCTTGTAATGTCCCTAATCTGAACAACAATTGTAATTGTACATATAGGCTAGTGAGACATTTGCACCAAGTGTAAATGTAAATGTACATATAGGTTGGTGAGCCATTGGCACCAAATTGTGGATTTACAAGCACCTGTGTAGTGCGCGAGGTTTGTTGTTAAAGAAAGGAGTGCACCCATTCCATAGTGTTGTGTGCACCTGAGAAAGTGCATGAGGATGACCAAGTTATGTGTGTGTGTGTGTGTGTGTGTGTGTATTGGAGGCTGGAGAGCATGTGTTGTTATGAGGCTGGTGAGCCAAGAAACAAATAGGCTAGTGCACCTTTTCTTTTAAAATGTAATCACACTCAAGTTATTAATATTAACACATCATTTCAGGTAGACAAACTCAAAAGAAAAAGAGACAAGGGCTGAAATCCATCGAAAAAGGGAAAAGTGGGGGCTTAAGCCCAAGGGAATATTTTATTAATATTTCTGAAAAGTATAATGTATGGATAATTATTTATCCTAAGTTCTCGAGGGATGGAAACGAGTCACCAAGTGGATAAAATCTAATTATGAAGGTGACAAGTGTCAAGTTAAATGCATGCAATTTATAGTGTTGGACTTAGTGTATTTTGGGGGGATTCATTCAAGGTTTTTAACTCATTCTCTCATCGGGAGACCAGTGTTCCTCTGTGAAGGAATCAATTCTTGATGTAACTGATTGTGATCGTAAAAACTTGTGCTTGGGAAAAACTGGTTGTTTTTGAAGAAGCGGGTTCTCAGGTCTATGAGCATTCTCTCTAGGTGAGAGTTTTGTTGTCGAAGAGGTGGGTTTTCAGGCTCGTGAGAATTCTCTCCAGGTGAGTGTTTTGTTGTCGAAGAGGCGGGTTGTAAGGATCATGAGAATTCTCTCTAGGTGACAGGTTTGTTGGGAATTATTTCCTGGTATGCTGGGAAATGGTTGCAGTGCTCTGAGACTTACTATTCGGTCTATTACTGAATCCATGGAAGGGAAGTGGGGAAGCCAAAGGATTGTTGAGAAGAGAAGGGGCACACTTCCTGGGGTGGGACATGCATGTGGGGAATGATGTACTGTAGACTAGTTGTAGCAGTGGGTACCTTGGACTAAGCAATTATGTTGTTATCAAACCTTAGCCTGGCATTAGGAAACCTTTTTCCCTGGTGGCGTTTATGACCCAACTCGGGGGTGACCTGTTGCTTAAAGTTAATGAGAAACATAGTCTATGGATGTGAGGAATGTTTGAGTTCTACACGCAGTTGGTGACTTTCATAAAATATAAGTGTTCTTTATGTGCTTGTCTAATTTACTGTGTGCTATTTACTTATGTTTGTTTTGGTTTATTTCTTGTATGATGTTGCATATAAGTGATTTTCATTTTTATGTATAAATGTTGCTTGTACATGTAAGCGTGATGTTTACACTCAGTGTTAGTAGTCGTACATGTTGTGTATGATAGTTGTTATTAATTATTCTTGCTAAGTTAACTTGATAATAATGTTCAAAAACCTTCGGGGTGGGTTTAGAATGGCCATGCATGTGAGGAAATATCCATTGCACGCAATAGGCTAGATTCAGGGTGCGTGCAGGGAAGTAGCTCATGCGCACAAGTCGAGTAGAATTTGTGTGTGACACTGGAACGATTGTGCGCGTAGTAGGGATCACGTGTTCATAGTGATTTACGTGCACAATAATGTTTGGCTGCTCAACATGCTTGTGTGAGTAGTTATGTTGAGTTACTTCCATTGTTATAAGTTGTGTCAGAAGAGGGATTTCTACTTGGTTCTACCCAACTTGGGGTCGTGCGTGTTAATTTAAGTATTACTGTGCATACCAATGTTATAGAGTAGAATCTGTTCACTTGATTTTGGAGTAGCGTTTCTCAGTAGTAAGTTGGGTACATTACATTTTGGTATCAGAGTGGTATTTTGGGAGAAGTGTGTGGCGTAGCCTTGCCTGGGAGGTTGGGGACATTACAGTTTGGTATCAGAGCTATTGGTTCAACACTGGACTTATATGGGCTAGAGATAAATAAGAAGCCATAGAGCCATTGGTTCAACACTGGACTTGTATGTGCCATAATCAACATGAAATTGTCATTCATGCTAAGTATCAGTGCCACATAGTGCATGGAAAAAATATTGGTGCGTGGTGCAGAGTTGTGATGCACACAAAGTTTTGATGATTGAGTGTGTGCACTAGTATTTGGGATGTTAAAAATCATCCAAGGAATCCAAAGAAAGGATTATGACAAAATGGTGTAGAGTTTCATGTAGTTTTTTGCATGAAATCATCTAACAAATCTTATTGCCTACACATTTTGCAGAATTCTCAGTGATTAGAGCACGACAAAATCAACGCAGAAAGTCCAAAAAATCGTGGAAGATGCACATATAATTTATAGCCATGATGATAAATTCGGGGATTTGTATGTTGGTTTGGGTGTGGATGGTATAAAATCCAAGGAGGAGCACATAAAATTGGTAGAAACCATAAAGGGATTGCAAAAATATGTTCAAATCTATAAAGTTGATAATGAAAGACTTATGAAATCCAAGGAGGAACAAGATGGCTTCGATCTCAAGTTGATGCAATGCTTAGATAGAATAGAAAATAAAATGGATTAGAATGCATAGTCAATAAAGTAAAGGAGTCACAGGTATCGTGATGAAAGAAGAGAAACAATAAGTGTTGATAGGAAACATCACCACTCACCAAAGCATTCATCTATGAAAGCACATAGTAGCTCAAGTCCATCTCCTATCAGAAATAATAAGAGAAGGACCGATACAGGGAGAAATGAATAAGATCAAGCCTCCTACCTTTTATGGTGAGCACAAGAAGGATGAATATGCAGAGATCACCTGACTGTTGGGTATGAGGAAGTACTTTCAGTTGCATTCTGCATAGGAAGAAGGGAGAATTGTTATCTATAAACTAAAAGGAAAAGCATTAATGTGGTGGGATCAATTTGTGCAAGTGCAACACATTGATGAGAAGAAGGTTATTGGGAGGGAGTTTAAGAGATATTTTGAAAGTAAATACTTAACCAAGTTATACTATGACAAGAAAATGAAGGAGTTCTTTGAACTCAAGATTGGGAGTATGACAATAGACGAGTATGAAATAATATTCTTATAACTGTTGAAATATGTCACATTCATCAAGGATGAGCAAGTTAAAGTTCAGAGGTACCTAAGTGGGATGCGCTCATTTATCAGTGACTAGATACATTATGATGATCCCAAGACATTGGAGGAAACCATAAGGTGCTCTAAATGTCTTTATGATCAACAAAAGGGAAGATCGAATTTCCAAAGGGCTTGGGATGAAAATATGAAAAACAAGGTGGAAAAGAGGAAGAAAGGCACTAAGCAACCATTTTTCAAAAATATTGCACAAGGATAGGCAACTCCCAAGGAGTCTAGAATGACTGAGATAGTGGGGAAAAGACCAAGGCAAAAACCTATTCAATTTTGGGGTTGTGGCAGAGATCATATGCACATATATTGTCCTAAGAGAGGTGAAAAAAGACCATTGTGCACAATGTACAAAAAGATGCGACAGTTTAAGACATGGGAAAAAATGTACCTAGGATTTATGCAACAATGGATAACAAGCAAGATCAGTTTCAATCAGAGATGATTGAGGTGGAAGGTAAGATTAATGACCAAGCCATTTCTATTTTAATTGATTCAGGATATAGTCTTAGTTATATAGATCCTAAGATGGTAGAAAAATTCCAACTACCAAGAAGAAATCTTGGAAAATATTGGTTGGTGCAGTTAGCTACAGGGGAAAAAAAAAATTAATGAGATGGTTAAGGCATGTCCAATGGAAATGAATGGACTACACACAAAATATGATTTGAATATCTTACCTTTGGGCTCGTATGATTGCCTCATTGGTATGGATTGGTTGGACCGACATCATGTTTTTCTAGATTGTTACAATAAGGCATTTACTTGTTTGGATGAGGAAGGAAACTTATGAACAATTCAAGATTGTTGGATAGGAATTTTGGATAAGTTTTGGGATTTGCGCCAGAATACGTCAAAGAAGAAAAGGTAGTTAGAATATGGACTAGAGTGCACAACAGGAAAAAACTTTAAGGAGGCAAAGCATGCAACAAAAGGATGCACGACAGAGAAGCGTGCAAAATGCGGAAAACAATTATAAACCGTTAGGATTTTGGGGACATTTTTTCCACTTTTGTAACAGGCTTAGCCCTATTTTTAATGTACAAATATGTAATGGGTTTTTGGGTAGAGGGAGAGTGAAGATGGAGGATTTCATAGATATGAGAATTTCTTAATGATTCTTGGGTAAGTTGAGTCAAGTGAAGGGAAAAGTTTGAGGTATGACCGAGGAGTGAAGCTCATATTGCAGCAGAACGACTAGGGAGGTTTGGGTAATATTAATGTTTCATATTTTGTAGCTCAGTGTGCAGTTGTAAGAGAATTATCAATGACTAATAAAGGAAGCCAGTCGTTGTGGACATAGCACAAGTTGGGTGAACCATGTTAAATCTGTGTGTTGTGATGTGTTTTCTTTGAATTTTATGATGTCTAATGTCATATGATGATAAAGATGAATGTATTGTTCATTTATGTTGTTACAATGAAGTAATTGGTAATTGAATGAACATAAGGTAAAGAAATGTCACACATAGGTTTTGACGCATAATAAGTAATTGTTAAGTAATGGAAATTGCACACATGAGTAAATGATATGTTGAATGCCTCGCTTCCCCTCATCACTGCAACACATTGGTTCCTATAGCCCATCTAGATGCCTCGGGTGAGAATTCACTTGCTCTGTAGGTGATTCCAAAATGGCTGATGTCTAAAGGCTTTCTTGGTATATAGATGATTAACCTTGGGTCTGCCCACCATGCTCCAACAAATGGTTCTGTTGTAGGGAATGGGAACTGTAATTGAGGGGAATGTTTTGGAGGCCGAATAAGGAAGAAATCAAAGAATGTATAGAGAGGAAGCAGTGAGAATTTTCCAGAGAATAGAATAGAAACCCTCGGCTTAGCGACAAACAATGGTTACAAAGGTATGTATTCATAGATCTTCATTAAATATTCTTTGGTGAATTCCCGATAATTTTGACCGAATGGTTAGAAAGGCTAGTGGAGAACGTTGGGAGATATAGAGATGAAGCTCCGAGAAACTAGACTCCTGAATTGATCAGACAATTAAATACACTAAGTAATAAGGTTTCTCATGTGGTGGATTTCTGGTTGAATAGTGTATTTGGGGGTTATATTACAGTGTTTGCAGTAGATTGTACCCAGTCTTATAGTGTCACATAGAGGTCTTATAGTGTCCATACGAAATATATTTGAACGAGTTGTCTACTTGGATAAAGATGTTACTGTGCAATAAGAATGTCATGAAGATGGAATATGACAGCTAGGCACCTTCGCACACATAGGGGGACTGGGGGATGGCCAAAGGATGGTATGAGAGTTTGAAGGATGAGTAAGGATCATATGGACTGATGATGTTAAGAGAAGAGGATATTGACACAGACAAAGAGATTGGAGTATTGTGCAGTAGGAAAATTTTCAGATATATTTAGAAGGAGACTGTGGTTGGGAAAGAAGAGCAGGACAGAGAATTCGAGGAAAGTGACCCCTGTGCAGTACTTTAGATTACACTATATGGAGAAAGGAAAAGTAAATAAAGGGATCCTTAGTACTATCCATAAGAAGTCTAAGGAAGTCCATCTCATATTGAAATCTTCGTCGAACCCACGACCCCATGTGCGTCACTAAGAATTGAAGTAGGAACCAAGACTTGTTCAAGAGAAATTGTAGTAAGTGGAGGAAGTCAAAGCAATAGTTAGAATAGTGGAAGTATCTCAACAAACCAGAGTCATTCGACATCAACAAGGGTAATTATAGCAATGAGTACAATGGAAGGGATAAACCATACACTAAGAAGGCTTGAGTTTCATGGAATGAGACTGGAGGAAAATTAGTAGCACTGGTTTGTATGCGACATCATATGGACTACGAATAATGTCCAGGACGAGGTGAAAAAGATCATGCAGTTGTCCATGATGTTCATAGGTCGTACACTACTATGGTATATGAATTATCAGATAAATACACCTGCCAGACAATCAAGAACTTTGGAAGAGATTGGACAAGCATTGCTGAAGGAATTTCAGAAGCTGAAATATGAATCACAATATAGTACAGAGCTGAAAGAGATTAAGCAAGTGCAGAATGAGAAAGTGTGGGATTACGACCAGATATTTAAAGATGTGATGGGTTGATTAACCTTTCATATTCCTAACGAATAACATCGAGAATCGTTTATTTTAGGTCTATTGTCACACATTCGTTGTCCATTAAAACAACAAAGGGTCACGTTGTAGCTAGAAGCTTTATAAATCATGATGAAGTTGGAAACATCTCTTGTAGGGGATGGTGTGGGTATGGCACACGTACAGTCATAATTGGTTGCGTTGACAATTCAAATATCAAATACAACGAAGGAAAAGGAAAAGCACAAACATGTTTGGTGTATAACATGTAAGACATAAGGACACCAAAAGGAAGAATGTCCAACATTCATGCAGTATATGGCCATAGGAGCACTAAAACCATTGGAAGGAGTAGGGTATTTTGAGATATGTAAGCCATGGGGACACCATCCGATTGTTTGTCCCTTACTGCAGAAGTATCAAAGTACAACAAGAAATTTATTCTATAATTTTTTCAAATCCATAGGACACGATGAAAAATATTGTTGCGCATTTTAATTAATGAGAGAGCGCACTTTAGACGTGTAAAAAATCTAGGAAGAAAATTCCACAGAGGAAGGATGTAACACACTCGACCCCTTAGTGGATTTCCTAGGGATGGGGCATCAAAATTTCGTTCTCCTTAAGTGATCAAATCCTTCATTCGAGGTCTCTACCACATTATTCTCGTCCATATTTTTCCAACCACGGTCTCCATGCCCGAAACCGAGCCTAGAACCAACAGATATATCTCTCTGAAGTTCTTTGGACGTTTATTGGTTGAGGGCCACATGATGCCCACGGGGATCCACCTCAAACATGCTATTTCCAAGTTCCTCCCTCCACGGTGGAAGACCATCCATCGTCCAATCCCATGACTGGACTTACTCTCTGCCTCCTATACCCGTTGTGGAGGAATTTGATGCTTCGGCGCTCTAGTGCTTCACACCTTTTTACTATCTATGAATGAGACCACCTGGAGTTCTAAACTTTTGAAGTCCCATAAGTTCACCACATGGCTCCAGCCTTCGGGTCGTTCGATCTCTCTACCATACTATCGTTCGATCTCTCTACCATACTACATCCCAGATCCTTCGTGGTATCGAAGTCCCAGACTCCTGGAGTCCCAGTCATTTCACCAACCACATTTTCTAGGCAGACACGTATCAAGAACTAACACGTAGGAGGGGTCAGGGTGACATGTGTTACGTTCCAATGGGCCTATAGGGTATGTGATACACACAAATTTGGGTGACATGTGGCATGTCAAGCTCGGGTCCACATCACCATGGGTGACATCACTGCACCACGTCACCCCTGACTGACAAAATTCTAACATTTCTAAGATCTCACGGTCGAGATTCGACCACGTAGGTTTATATATCTATGACTCTTGTTACCTCCGGGATTCAACATTCATGAGTGTTGCGATGCAAACTCCTCTCCTCTCCCAAATTTCCCAATCTATGAACTAAAGGGGCTAGCACCACGCGTCCTTTGTATATCGACGGTGGAGGAAGGACCCGAAGGATCCCTCGATATACGGTTCTGGGTCCTTCGCGGATTCAACCTTTGGGGTTTCGAATCATGGTTTAGTTGGTAAGATAGGTTCACCTAATTACCTGGGTAACTGCCTAACACCTGTCAACCTTACGGGAAACTGAGTCTCCCGGTTACCTTCGTCCAATATAAGGCTGGTAAGGTCGGTCATATTCTGAAGTCCCGAACTTTCGGAGCTACGAAACTAGGAGGACTTAGCTTCCTTAGGCTTAGCCTAGGGTTCCTAGGTATTGATCATGTGGGTCCTTTCGACCGGGTCTCATCCGCTCGTGTTCCAAATAGAGAGGTCTCCCCTTTCAGGGATTGAACTTCACTATCCTTCCTGAGATTTATCATGAAATGGTTAAGGACTTGGGCCTGAAATCCTGGTCGGACAACAAGGAGGCTGAAAGAGGTATCCTCTTCAGACGGACAGGTTCAAATCAATATAATATCTCTAACTTGGTTGTCTTACAGGATTATGTCCCAAGAAGCCTCAAGAGCTAAGCTGGGGCATACAGACTATCAGTCATAAGCATAAGTTCACAAGGATATGAATGCATACACCTATCATAACCATTCCACACAGAAACCATTTATAGATACACATATATACATAAACCCATGCATTCATCCCTTATTTCAGTTCAATACATAAGGTAGGAAAATACTTATCTGAACCAGATAACGTGAAGAGACTGCTAAAAGGGGTGCACATTTACACCCAACCATAGGCTAATCACTCCTGGCGGATTTACCACTAGCCACCCCCGAGCTAGACCACGATGCTCTGAGATAAAATCCTTCCTTCCGGCTCAGCAACAGTAGGGACAGAGGTTACTCTCCTCTTCCCGTAGGATCTTGGCAACGGTTTACACAATACCAAGCAAGGAGGAATAACCTCGTTTATCGGCTTGTATCATAACCCTGCTAGCCATTTTCCTGTGACCAGAATGCTCATTCCTTAGTTCTTCCTTGAACCCGAGAGCTTAGCCTCTCGTCTCTGCACTCTTTCTCAATCTTCCTCTGCCTACCACACCTTCCTTTCTTTCCTTCCTCAACAAGATTGTGTATGGCTCGAATTCCCAGTCTGTGTTCAGGTCTGAAAGCCTTACAGATGGGTGCTCTGCCACATCCCCTCATTAAATATTGAGGAGGTCTTCCCACCTACCAGCCTGACTGTAATTCATTCCTGGGTCAGAGGACTGTTCTGGTCCTGAGTAATTAAATCTAGTAAGGCAGTAGTTTGGTGGAGGTTAATGCAACCATTCCTGGTCCCCTTCACCATCTCTTTCATAACATTCATGGTCTCTCTTAGTACACCCCCTTCCAATAGTCATGCAACACTTATCCATTTTCTAGTAAATAACAAAATTTACATTTATCGACCTTTTACACAAAGGTCCATCAGATCAAACATTCACACATATTGATTTTTCCATAGTCTCTTGGCCAATATAGTTATATTTACAAACTGGGGGAAACATGGTGTTACAATTCCCTCCCCCTTAAAGGAACATCATCCTCTATGTTCTATCTGTCAATATGCTCTGTATATACAGAAGTGAACAAACATGGATATGCCTGTCTCATGTCATCCTCCATTTCCCACGTAGCCTCATCTGGGCCAAAGTGTTTCCACTGCACCTTAACCTGTGCAATGGTTCGGTTCCTGAGTGGGGTTTCCTTCCTGTCTAGTATGCATTGAGTTTCTGGCAGGAATTCTCCCTCCAGCTCCACCTAGATCACATACCAGTCAATTATATGATTAGAATCTTGTACATATTTCTTCAATAATGAAACATGGAAAACATTATGTTCTTTTACTGTAGGAGGGAGTGCTAGCCTATAGGCTACAGGTCCCACTCTATCTAAGACTTCAAAGGGTCCACAATATTGAGGTGCCAACTTGGCACAAGCTCCCATGTTTAGGGAACTCTTCCTGGGCCTAAATATGAGATAGACATGGTCTCTTGTCTTGAACTCTCTGGGAGTTCTCTTTTTGTTGGCGTAAATTTTCTGTCTATCCTAAGCAATTTTCAGATTTTGCTTTATCTAAATCACTTGTTTTTCCATTTCTTTCAGCATGTTAGGTCCAATTGTAATTCTATCCACTGGATTACTCTAGCTGACTGGAGTCTTGCACTGTCTACCATAGAGGGCTTTGAAAGGGCTCATCTTCAGTGACTCTTGATAACCATTGTTGTAGGAAAATTCTACCAGTGGCAGGTAGTCTTCCCACTTCTTAGGATGATGCATTACATGAATTCTTAACATGTCTTCTAATATTTGGTTTAATATTTCTATCTATCCATCAGTTTGAGGGTGATAGGCTGTGCTAAACAACAATTTAGTCTCAAAACCAACCATCAAGGATTTCCAAAATCTTGAAGTGAATTTTGTGTCTCTGTCAGATACGATCTCCCTATGCATGCCATGCAGTCTGAATATATCCTTCATGAAAATGTTGGCAATATCTATCTCCTTGCAAGTTGATTTTAGAGGTATGAAGTGAGCAGACTTTCTCAATTTGTCCACCACTACCATGATGGCATCATTCTGCTTGGTCGGTTTTGGTAATCCGTTAATGAAATCCATGGATATGGTTTCCAATTTCCATTATGGAATCGGTAGAGGTTGTAACAACCTTGTTGGGTGTCGGTGTTCTTTATTAACTTGCTGGCATTTTAGACACTTAGCTAAATAATTAGCTATGTCCTTTTTCAATCCAGGCTAGTAGAATTGTTTCCTAGTGGCTGTGATCATTTTCTGATATCCTGGGTGACCAGTATATGGTCTCTTGTGAAGTTCATCAATTATGAACCTCTTCAAGTCGTCACAACTTGGAATATACAATCTATTTCTATAAGTTAGCAGGCCTTTATCGAGCATCTGATAGCCTTCATACTTTATCCATGTAGGCTCTTGCCTTAGGTATGAGGTCATGTTCTTGAAGAATGCATCTATTTCTTGTGCATTCCTGACTCTTTACCTGACATCTGTTTCACAGGTGCATACCGCTTCTAGGTGAATCGTTTTCACACTTCTGCTAAGGGCATCAACCACCCTATTTTCCTTTCCTTTGATGTGTTTGATTTCGAAATCAAACTCACTAAGGAGAGCCATCCACCTAACTTGCCTGGCATTGAGACTTGGTTGATCAAACAGGTGCCTCAACCCATAATGGTCTGTCATAAGTAAAAATATCCTACCCAGGAGGTAATGCCTCCACATTTTTGAAGCATGGACTATGGCAACCAACTCTAGATCATGGGTCACATAATTGATTTCATGCTCATTCAATTTTCTGGATTTGTAGCACATTACACGCCCTTCTTGCATAAGGACTCCTCCGAGTCCTTCCTTGCAGGAATCTGTGCACATGAGGAATTCATTATTAGGATTTGCAATATTCAGCACGGGTGCATGGGTCAGAATTATTTCAGTTACTGAAATCTTTCTTCACATTTTGATGTCCAAGTGAATTTAACCCCCTTTTTTTGAAGGGCAGTGATAGGAAAACCAATCCTTGAAAATCCTTTTATAAACCTTCTATAATATCATTCTAGGCCCATAAAGGATATGATATCAGGTACATCCTTTGGGGTATGTCATTCCATAATAGATCTGATATTGTCAGGGTCTACTGCCACTCCTTCTTTAGAAATGACATGGCCTAAGTAATGGACTTGCTTCTGGAAAAAGTCACACTTGCTAAACTTAGCATAGAGATGATGTTCTATTAGTACTTGAATTACAAGTCTAAGATGTTCTTCATGGTCCTCTCTGTTCTTGGATTAGATTAGGATATCATCAATAAAAACCAATACAAATCTGTGTAGGAATTTGCTGAGTACATTATTCATCAAGCACATAAAAGTGGCGAGGGCATTGGTTAATCCAAATAGCACCACCACAAATTCATAGTGACCATATATGGTCCTGAAGGCTATTTTGTGGATGTCTTCATCCTTGATTCATACTTGATGGTACCCAGAACTTAAGTCAATCTTTGAGAAAATGGAAGAACCCCCTAATTGGTCGAACATGTCATCGATTCTTGGTAAGGGGTACTTGTTCTTTATGGTTGTCTTATTGCGTTGTCTATAATATATGCATAGTCATAGTGTGCCATCTTTATTCTTCACAAACAATACTGGTGTTCCCCATGGAGACACACTAGGCCAGATGTAGCCTTTTTCCATCATTTCCTTTAGCTGTAGCTTGAGCTCAACTAGCTCGGGTGTACTCATCCTATAGGGTGTCCTAGACACTGGCACTGTTCTTGGTGAAATCTCTATCGAGAAGTCAATGTCTCTTCTCAGAGGTAGAACCGATACCTCTTCTGGAAACATGTCTCTATACTCTCTTAATATGGGGTGGTATTCTAGGTTCAGTTTGTCATCTTTAATAGATTCCAACACTTGTATTCCATATAGAGGACATCCATTTCTGCAATACTTTTTTATTTGAAGGGCTGATATTTGTCTCACTGAGATAGGATTCTGAATTCCTTGGAGGGTTATCTTTCTCCCTTCTTCATTTACACATTCTAAGGTTTTATGGTAACAATCCAACTTAGTTTTATAAGTAGCTAACCAGTCCATACCAATCAATAGGTCATAAGATCCTAGGGGAAGTATGTTAAGGGTCGCTTGGGTGGGCAATCCATCCATAATGAATTGGTAAGTTGGTATGACCTCTGCTACTTTTCTTTTGGTTCCAATGGCTAGTTGTACCAACCATGGATTAACATGTCTAACTAGTTTCAATTTACACTTATCAATAGTCTGAGGGGCCACATAAATAAAATTATAACCAGGGTCAATTAAAATAGAAACCAAATGGTTGGCAATCATACCTTCCATCTCCACCACTGAAGCTTGGTGATCGACTTGTTTATTATCCACGGATGCATAAATATGTGACATTCTCCTAGCCACATCATTGACTGTGGTAGCTTATTGGATGTTGTATACCCTCCTACTGCTCTGATGTATGTGTGGACAATCCCTTAGTAGATGTTCTTCTCCACAACCCAAACATTTCAAGGGTTCCTTCTTTGGGTTATTAGTATTTCTTGGGGTTGCTCTAAAAGGTTTATTTCCACTCAGGGAGGGGAAGTTTTGTTGATACACACTTCTAGTAGGAAGGCTTATCCTAGAGTCCTTCCTATAGTTCTTAAATCTTGAGGATTTGAACCCCTTCTTATTGAATCCTGAACTTCTCTTCTTCTTCCATTCCTCGCGATGTTATGTATGATTCCTGAGATGTTCATAACAATACCTTGCCTTCCAGATAGTGTCTTATAAGGTCTTTGGTTCATCAAACTCAATCCTGTTCTGGTAGGTCTGAGGTAACCCACTAATAAATCGTTGCACTTTTACCTTTTCATCCTTTATGTAGGGTACATAGCTCAAAAACTCAAGGAATTTATTGACATATTCCTCTATGATGAGTTGCCCCATCTTAAGTTCATAAAACTCCTTAGTCTTCCCATCAAAGTATTTCTCTGACAGATACTTCTTCTTGAATTGTTTCTCAAATTGTTTCTATGATAAGTCCTCTTCATGGATTCCTTTCACATTCTTAAAGTCTTCCCTCCAAATGGAAGCTTTTCCATTCAGGTTGAAGATGGTTATTCAATCCTTCAAGTTTTCAGAGTAGTCATGGACTCTGAAGTACTTCTTTAAACCAAGCAGCCAAGCTTCTGCCTCTTCCCCTTTCTCAATCTCTCCATTGAAAGAGGGTGGTTTGGATTTCTTGAATTCTTAAAGGTCATGAATTTTGGAATGCTTTCGGTTCTTTCCTTTCCTTTGAGAACGTGAGCTAGTTTTTCTACTAGAATATCCCTCGGAGTTGCCAATTCCCTTTCCAGAGGACTCTCTTGATGAGTGTCCCTTGTCTCCAGGTTGGACCTTCCTCGAGGTACTCCTCCTAGTGTGGCCACTTATGGGACCACGTTTTCGTATCTCAGGTGGAATTCAACTTCTCTTCGTATGTCATCGGTCCACATGACTGGTTGCAGGTCCATGCTACAACTGCCTCTGTATATCGAATAAGCTCTGCAACAAGACTGCATAATTTGTGTTTGTTTCTCTTTCTCCTTTATCAATCTCTCATTGTCATCCTTGTAACTCTGTAATTCGGCCATGAGGCTCCTTACAGTTTCAGCCAGATCCAGAGGTGTCTCCACCGCCCTCCTCTCATCAGATTCTTCATCTCTATTGTGAGGGCCATCCCCCACTTCATGGTGCATCACCATCCTTTATGATTGTAGCTTCCTATGATTCACTGACTACTTGAGTGCTGAAAAAACACTTGCTGTTAGCTAACAATCTATTAGTTCATGAACAACACATAATTCATAATTCTTAAATATGCACACAGTAGAAATCTTTCATTATTTTCTTCAGTAAGGGTTTAACCAGACTCTTTAGGAAAGAGGTAAGGTAGGCCGTCACCCTTAAATTTATTTAAATATGGTTTTTACACAAGTCGTCCATGAGCCCAAGCAGGCCAAGTGTTGTAACCATCCTATGATACCAATTTGTAACACACCCGACCCCTGAGTGCCTTTCCTAGGGATGGGGCCTCAAAATTTTGTTCTCCTTAAGTAATCAAATCCTTCATTTGAGGTCTCTACCATATTCTACTGGTCCAGAGTTTTCCAACCATGGTCTCCATGCCCAAAACTGAGCCCAGAACCAATGGATATATCTCTCTGAAGTTCTTTGGACATTTATTGGTTGAGGGCCACATGATGCCCACGTGGATCCACCTCAAACATGCTATTTCCAAGTTCCTCCCTCCACGGTGGAAGACCATCCACCGTCCGATCCCATGACTGGGCTTACTCTCTTCCTCCTATATCCACTATGGAGGAATTCGACGCTTCGGCACTATGGCACTTCACGCCTCTTTACTATCTACGCATCAGACCACCCAGAGTTAGGAACTTCTGAAGTCCCATAAGCTCACCATGTGGCTCCGGCCTTCGGGTCATTCGATATCTCTACCATACTACATCCCAGATCCTCCGGGGTCCCGAAGTCCTGGACTTCCGGAGTCCCGGTCATTTCACCAACCACGTTGGCTAGGCAGACACGTATCAGGAACTAACACGTAGGAGGGGTCAAGGTGACACATGTTATGTTCCAATGGGCCTATAGGGTATGTGATACACACGAATTTGGGTGACATGTGGCATGTCAATCTCGGGTCCATGTCACCCTGGGTGACGTCACTACACCACGTCACCCCTGACTGACAAAATTCTAACATTTTTCAGATCTCACGGTCAAGATCCGACCACATAGGTTTATAGATCTACGACTCTTGTTACCTAAGGGATTGGGTGTTCAGGAGTGTTGTGATGCAAACTCATCTCCTCTCCCGAAGTGCCCAATCTACGAGCTAAAGGGGTTAGTGGCATGCACCCCCAGTATATCGATGGCGAGGGAAGGACCCGAAGGATCCCTCGATCTATGATTCTGGGTCCTTCGCGGCTCCAACCTTCGAGGTTTCAGATCTCGATTTAGTTGGTAAGATAGGGTCACCTAACTACCCAGGGAATCACCTAATTCCAGTCAACCTTACAGGAAACCGAGTCTCCCGATTACCTTCGACCAATACAAGGCTAGTAAGGTCGGTCATACTTCGAAGTCTCGGACTTTCAGAGCTCCGAAACCAGGAGGAATTAGCTTCCTTAGGCTTAGCCTAGGGTTCCTAGGTATTGATCATGTGGGTCCTTTCGAATGGGTCTCATCTGCTCGTCTTCCAAACAGAGAGGTCTCCCCTTTTAGGGATTGAACTTCGCTATCCTTCCTGAGCTTTATCATGAAATGGTTAAGGACTTGGACTTGAAATCCTGGTCACATAGAAAGGAGCATGAAAGAGGTATCCTCTTTAGATGGAAAGGTTCAGATCAATATGATATCTCTAACTCGACCGTCTTACAGGCTTATGTCCCAAGAATCCTCAGGAGCTAAGTTGGGGCATATAGACTATAAGTCAGAAGCATAATTTCACAAGGAGATGAATGCATACACCTATCATAACCATTCCACACAGAAACTATTTATAGATACCCATATATACATAAACCCATGCATTCATCCCTTATTTCAGTTCAATACATAAGGTAGGAAAATACTTATTAGATCCAGATAATGTAACACGACTGCTGAAAGGGGTGATCATTTCCACCCAACCGTAGTCTCAGTCACTCCTAATGGATTTACCACTAGCCACCCCCGAGCTAGACCATGATGCTCTAAGATAAAATCCTTCCTTCTGGCTCAACAACAGTAGGGACAGAGGTTACTCTCCTCCTCCTGCAGGATCTTGGAAATGGTTTACACAATACCAAGAAAGGAGGACCAACCTCGTTTATCAACTTGTATCATAACCCTTCTAGCCATTTTCTTGTTACCAGAATGCTCATTCCTTAGTTCTTCCTTGAACCTGAGAGATTATCCTCTCATCTCTACACTCTTCGTCAGACTTCCTCTGCCCACCACACCTTCCTTTCTTTCCTTCCTCAACAAGATTGCGCATGTCTCTAATTACCAGTCCATGGTCAGGTCTCAAATCCTTACAGATGGGTGCTTTGCCCCATCCCCTCATTAACTCTTGAGGAGGTCTTCCCACCTACCAACCCGACTGTAATTCATTCCTGGGTCAGAGGACTGTTCTAGTCCTGAGCAATTAAATCCAACAAGGTATTGGTTTGGTGGAGGTTAACACAACCATTCCTGGTCCCGTTTACCATCTCTTTCATAGAATTTGTGGTCTCTCTTAGTACACCCCCTTCCAACAGTCATGCAACACTTATCCATTTTCTAGTAAATAACATAATTTACATTTATCAACCTTTTATATAAAGGTCCATCAAATCAAACATTCACACATATTGAGTTTTCCATAGTCTCTTGGCCAATATAGTTATATTTACAAACTAGGGGAAACATGGTGTTACAAAGGAGGATTTCCACAGTACAACACTCCAAGAGGCTTTAATCAGGGTTGAATTGGAGGATTCGACATAGGTAGAGGACGTGGAGGATTTGGTTAGGGAGGTAGGGGACTGATAATTTGTTATAACTGCAATCAACCGAGACATTTAGCGAGAGATTTCCTAAGTCCTTTCATGACGTGCACATATTGCATAGCATTGGATCATGTGACAAAAGAATGTCCTCAACTAATAGAGAAGTGGGAGGCGAGAGGAAATCATAACCAACATCATAACCAACATCATAACCCACATTTGAATCAGAACCGGAACATACAGATGATAGCCACTTAGGCACGTGATGATGAGCCAAGGGTAGTAGCTTTTACACACGGTGGAATGAGCACTGGGCTAGATGCGATGGAGAAGGGAAAAATAGTTGAAAAATGGATAAGGAAAGCAATGGAGTCTAAGCTAGCATTCAATCCAAAAAAAGAAAGAGAAGCCTATCAGAAAGTAAGGAAGGAGATAGTAGGACCAGACTGGATAACATTAACATCAAGGACACCACTAGTATACGATATGATGTCAATTTATGATCACACTATTCCATAAAGTCCATTCGAAAAGGTAAATATTTTGAAAGACTTTCTAAGGAGTTGTTTAGAGTTGATGCGGGATGAAGAAACATTGAATGCACTGTGCGGAATGATTAATCAGTGGAAACAAGACAAAGAAGTACCTACGATGCAAAAATCAATGAATCAAGTATTGCACAAGAAGAGGACAAACAAAGAATTTAGATCAAGTGCACATATAGGAGAATATGACATGGACAATGTCATATTAGATTTAGGATCATATCTCAATGTTCTTCCAAGATAGACATGGGAGATGATGGGGAAACTGAAGCTATTTTTGTCAACTATTCAGTTGAAGTTGGATAACCAACATAAGATAATATCGATTGATACATTGGTAGGAGTACATGTTAATATAGATGGAGTGTGCAAAGTATCTGAGTTTGAGGTTATTGAGATTGTGGATAACAATCAACCGTATCCAACTTTTTTTAGATTGGATTGGGCCTTCGAAAATTAGGCGATTATTAACTTGAAGAAAAGAGAGATGATTTTTGAAGGAGGAGACTTAAAGATCACTGCGCCATTAGACCCTATGGAGACAAGGAGATATGCGGAGCTCGTGATAAAGGAAAATGATAACTTATATAATAAGATATCGTGCATGGATGACTACATCAATCCCACTGCAGATGGTGCACTTAGTTGGAGAAGCATAAGCTCTTGTGCATCAAACTCAAAGGAATTACTTGAACATTGGAAACATCGGTTTCATGAAGTGTCGACCAGAAGGTGTTCTTTCATTAATCGCTCTTTGTATTGGATCAGAACATAGGTATGTGAGACACCAAAGTTTGAGGGAATAACTGAGGTAAGTTCCTTTGTCAATGAATTTGAGCTACAGATACCCGAACATCAAAGGTTGTTAGCATTAGATGTGGCACTGAGAGAAACTTCAGTGAGATGGTGGGCAACACACAAGGAAGGGATAAATGATTGGAAACATTGTAAAAGGATGATGCATATTAGGTTTGGAAAAAAATACATTATGCACAAGTATACGGGGATGAGCGATCCAAAGGATCATGTTGCGTGATGTATTATAACATGGAGGAAAGTGTCGAATAAGGAATGGACGCACAAGTTCATACATACACTGGAGACAGTTCCCAGGAACTAGTATTTAGAGCTAGAAGTGTGCAGAGGGATGATAGACTGGGAAGAGCTCACCCAAAACTTTAAGGTAACATTTAATTTTGAAGCCGATTCACCTTTAGTATATGCATCTTTACAAGTCATTAGAGGTAAAAATTTTACAGAATATGTTCAAGTAGAAATTGTACCTACATGTAGTGCGCACAGAGTTTGTGACATTCCATGAATTATTAGAATGTTATAATGTTATTGAGGAAAACCAATAAGAAGAAGACCCAAGAAATGTACAGGTACTAGAGACTGAAGTGGAGCGTGAACTAGTAGGTCCAACACTTGAATCTGACACATATGAAAAGCCCTTAAGAGTGCACAAAGTGAACATTGGCACGAAGGAGAAACCAAAGTTTGCAAACATTGGTGATTATTGGAATGATGAGACTGTGGAAAAGATTGTAGTCCTATTGCATGAGTATCAGGATCTCTTTCCCACAACATTTTCAGAGATGAAGGGAATATCTAGAGAATTGGGTGAGATGAAGATTCCATTAAAACCCGACGATGCTAAGATAGTAATACAAAGACCTTACGGATTGAATCCAAAGTACAGCGAAAAAGTGAAAGCAGAGCTTGATAGGATGATAGATGTTGGTATAATTGAACCCATTGTAGAGTCAGAATGGATAAGTCCAATGGTGGTTCAAGATAAGAAAACATGTGGTATTATAATTTATGTAGACCTAAGGAAGTTGGATGATGCTTGTTTGCATGACCCATTGCCGACTCCCTTCTTAGATGAAGTGTTAGAAAATGTAGGAGGGAAGGAGTACTACTCATTCACTGATGGCTTTTAAGGAAACCATCATATAAATATTGAGCCAGAAGATAGAAATCGGATGACATTTGTGATAGAATGGGGAAGCTACCAGTACACAATGATGTCGTTTGGGTTAAAGAATGCACCTACTGTGTTTTCTAGAGTAGTTGTCACAACCTTAAAAGAGTTTATTCATAAGTTTCTTGAAGTGTACCTAGATGATTGGACTGACTTTAGCCTATTGAAATATCACATAGAAACTCTAAGGTTGTTTCTTTATAAATGTATACAATATCATATTTCATTAAATTTGAAGAAATGTATTTTCTGCGCACCGTTTGGGATATTGTTAGGTCATGTGGTATGCAAGCAGGGTTTGTTAGTTGATCCTGCCAAGATAACAATAATTGTTAATTTTCCACGACCTGAATCAGTGAGATAGTTGAGAACACCTTTGGTTCATATCGAATAATACATGAAATTTATTAAAATTTATGCACAAATTACATCTCCAATGGAGAATATATTGAAGAAATGAGCTAAGTTTCAACGGAATGAAGACCTTCAGAAGGGCCTAGACGTATTAAAACATAATTTACTAACCACACCCATTCTAGTGTTCCTGGATTGGAAGAAAGAGTTTCATGTTCATGTGGAATCATCGTTGATACCGCTCAACATAGTGTTAGCCCATCCAGGATAGGGAGATTTAGATCATCCAATTGCTTTTGCTAGCAGGAAGTTGTCAACCGCTGAGAAGAATTACATGATGATAGAAAGGGAAGGCTTGGAAATGGTTTATGCCTTGTGTTATCACACTAAGTTGCCTTGGGTATTTAGCCCTTAGTTTTAATTTTTTCTAAGCCTTTAGATTTTTTAATTTTGATTTGTTTCTTAAAGGTGTGATTTACTTAGGTTACCTTGATAAATAAAGGCTTAAGTCATGACTCAAGTTTTGATCCTCACATAAACTTTTGGCCTAGGTTCATTTTCTTGGCTTATGTTTTGACCCCCTTCATGACTTGACACTAAGCCTGACTCACCCCATGACCAACTTGACTTGACATGTAACTCTCCTCACTCATGCCTTCATATCCTTGCCATGTTGTCCCTTTGTCCTCTTATAATGGTCAAATCAACGTTTTGAAAAGGGAGCGCTGCCAACTCACTGGGAATTTCTGTAGTGCACTCCTTGTCCTTCATCTTTTACCATGATTTGTTATTATAGAGTTGATGTCATGTCTGCCTTGTTTTCATCACTGTGGTTAGATAAAATATGCCTTCGAGGATTCAATCTTTACGAGCTTGCTAACGGTTTTCAAATTTTGAAAGTTCAAAACTCTACGCTGCAAAAACTACCAGTTCGGACTAGTTAGCAGTGGTGCTACAGGATAGGATGATGAGATGGATCCAGAGGCCGATTTTCTTGTGATACTCTCCTAAACATTTGTTGAACTCCAAGTTATCATCATTCTCCAGGTATTGCATGGTTTCCCTCATCTGCATATCAATTTCAAGGAGTAATTATCGCTTGGAGTTTTTGTAGTGATCGTGCCTGCAGAATTGGAGGAGGTCTTTTCCCTCATACTTTCCTATTAGTCTTTATTTCACCCAAACCTATAGTTACCATCCCCCGGTTTTCAGTTGTAATACATCCATTTACCTTTCTCTCGAGTTCTAAATACCCAAGCAAAATTCACCTCTTGTATGCGCGCTGTGCTACCTAAAATCACTATTGAACTACGCTGCCTTTTCCCCTGCTTACTATACCATTTCAATTGGAGTGTTTTTAGCTAGTTTTCACAGACTATTGCAATGATCTCCTCCTTCATACTATTATTCCTTTGCTTTAAGATCTGTGAACAGTCAAAGGGAGGGAAATTTGCATCCATTGTTTTCCTAAGCCAATGTTCAATATCAATTCCTTATTTAAGTTTGCCTCCTTTGTTTTCCTAGCCATCACTACGCCATAGCTTTTGAACTTTCATCCTAAACTATGGAGACACCTCGGAAGAAGAAATCGCACAAGGGAGGCACTGTGGTTAGAACTGAGCTTGCAGAGATGCAATTATTTGAGGCAGAGCCCATGGCTAGACAAGTTTTTCAAAGGGTGGGTTGCCTTACTTTCTGCCAAAACATGCAGAGGGTTCATCCTGAGGTGGCAAGGCAATTTGCCTCACATTTTGATGGCCTGAAGACTAAGGTAGGGTACCTAGATTTTGAGGTGTCTGAGACCTCTATTTCAGCAACCACATGGATTCCTATCACAGGAGAGAAATGGTTTAAATCCATGGCTTTGAATGCATCCTTTTACAAATAATTCCTTAAGCCACAATATCAAACTGACAACCTGTCCAAAGGGGTACCAAGAAGTCATCTAGTTGAAGAGTTTGATAAGCTGTTGAAGATCATCCAAACTTACTTCACATGTGAAGGGAGGTTTAATACACTATACCAATACCATATAAGGCTTCTGCTGCATTTTATTGGCAAAGATGAAATGAACATTCCTTTCTATTTGTTGAGAAGCATAGGGAAAATGTCAGATAGAGTTCAATCCAAATCAAAGGCTGTGGATACTAGTATTTTTCATTCCGGGTTGATTAAAATGTTAGTTTCTGAAGAGATGACAAAGAGGAACATCTCATGGGAAAAATTCATTGCTTCTGCTCACATGAAATTGGACATAGTAGCCACTCCTCAGTCACATATACCAAGTCCTTTTCCATCCACCAGTGCTTCTCCAACATGAAATAACAAGAAAAGAAACAGTAAGGGCCCTACTCAAGACCGGGAGGTCATTAAGGAAGTTGAAGAAACAGAGAGGGAGGACTACCATTCTCCACAAAGAGACATTTCACCCCCTCCTGCACCAGAATTAGAAGAGGTCCCTTCCTCTACTAAAGCCACAACCAAGAAAGGAAGAAAACTACACCTCTCTTCATCTCCTTCAAAAGCTATCACAAAGGTCAAAAATCCTTTCAAAAGGTCATCATCTCTCAAAGGGGCTGTTGAAAAACAAGTCCTACCAAAGGTTTTCATTCTAAAGAAAAAGAAAGATAAGGGAAAATTCATTGAGAAGCCTGTTGAGATGGAAGAGGTAGTCCCTGTGCAACAAGAATATGAAGCCATGGATAAGCCAATTGAGACTTTCCACATCACCACTCCACGTAGAAACCACACTTTCAAAAGATTGATTAAACAACTCAGGGAATCTAGGAAGGAGGTGGCTTGTCTGAAATCTGAAGCCCTGTCTGAAAGGATTAAGATGAAAGAGCTCAGGGATGATTATAGCCACACTCTTGATTTAGCAAGATTTGCAGCAAGAAGAGACCAGCCTCTCCATAGGCAACTCATGAACCTTTATAGGAAAAACAAAGAATTTCAGTCTCAGAATAGAAAGCTCAAAGCAAAGTTGCAACAATTCAAGGATGAGATGGTTCAAAAAAACTTGAATGTGTTGGTTGAAGTTGCTATTGAAAAGGAGAAACCAGTAGCCAAGAAAAGCACAACTCCAGTGAAGAAGCCTGTTACTACTATAGGGAATCATGTTGATGTGCCAAAGGGAATTCCTCCTTCCACAAGAAGGAGTGTCAGGTTGATGAAGTGATCGATGAAAGGTGAGCTCCATTTTTTAGAATGGCCCCTTTTTGCAAGGATAAGTGATTGAGGAAATATTACTTTTTTCCACTTATATAGGATTTACAAGCTTCTAATGCATACTACTCAGGGTTTTTGGTGTTTTGAAAAGATTTAATCTCTTCAACAGAAATAACATAGACATTTTGTAGCACTATGGCGCTATAGAATTGTCTAAATCGCATATACTATCAGTTTGTTGCCTAGAGCGCTACCTAATTTCCTAATACTAGTGTAGCGATGACATTGCTAACTTCCTGGGGTGCTACCAAATCTGTTAAGAAGTGAAATGATGGTGCTACCAAATTCGTTTTGAGGTCGCATGATACACATTCACCAGGATCAGTTCAGCATTGGCGCTACCAAATTGCACCAGATACATAGGCATGCACAACCAAAATTCACACAGAGAATGAATTACATAGGCAAGCGCTACTGAAATTTTAACAAAGGCCGAATTATGCATAGAGAAACACAAGCTCGACACTACCCATTCTATATGCCTATTTTGGGGGTTGCACTACGGAATTGCAGAAAGTTTTGTGGAGGCGCTACAAAAGTTCGATACCCAGAGCGCTACCAAATGACGATACCAATAGGTACCTGACATCAAGGGGTTCGAGTTATCATCCTCGTGAGTGGATGATGATGTGGAGAATGGATAAGATGGTAGCTGAAAACATGATGACAGTTTACAAGCCTCTGCAGGACACTTGGCATGCAAGGAGATGCACATCAAGAAGATCAAGTCAATTCAAAGTTGGTTGGATGAGTGGCCAACATTTTCCTTTTTTATAGCACAATTGTTAGCTTCGTTGTTAGAGGAAATAACTGTTTGGAGAATTTCATGGGAGGAAGGCCAGCTCGCACCCCCAGATGTTGCCTTTCCTTTTTTGTTATAAATAGATAGTCCAAATGCTTTAGTAGGTTCAAATGGTTGAGCTAGGATCCCTTATTGTAATATTTTGATGAAGCTATTGGTTAACTGGTTATGTACTTGATTTGAGACATCTTGATTAATAGAAGTCAACTTTCTTATTCCATCTTATTTGCCTCTAATATTGAAGTATTCATGATTGAATGATTCACATGAATTGTTGTAGTGTTATTATGATGAATGTTTGATTATATTACTGTTATGATGTTCTTCAGTTTCCTTAAACTTTGAGTTCAAGAAGATCTTATGTTTGAGTTTTCCTCCTTAGGTTGCTTGAAGACCCGATGTCCATAGTAGACCTCTACATTCTCCTCACCAAGTATTCTCTCTATTCACCTTTACCCCCACTCACTGACTGAAGTTGATCAAGTCCTCAATTGCTTGTGCATGCTAGCCCAGATTTCTGAGTTAAAACATTATTATCTTGAGTCTTATCCATTTGACCTCTTTAAACTCATTTACATTTACATATAACCTGATGGGTACTGACCTTACCTTCTATGCAATCTGAGGGTGATTCCTAGTGCTAACACCTTGCATAAGTTCAGACACTACTTGTTGGGGTCCCATTTCAAGATGTATACATACCACCCTATACTCAGATATCTAGTGAACAAGCCAATTTTGGGGGGGAGAATTTGGATATGGTTACTACCATTCCATGAGTATGATTTCAAATTTATTCTAAATCTAGGGAAACTGAATGCAGGACCAGACCATTTATCGCGAGGAGAAGATACAAGGAACCTAGATGATAAATTACCATATGCACAGTTATTCTCAATTCAAATGGTAGATGACCACTTTGTAGAAATTGTTCAATTTTTAAATATAAGAGTGGATCCATTCGACATGACAATAACCAGAAGAAGCAACTAGTGGTTAAAGCATTCGATTACCAGTTGATCACAAGAAACTTATATAAGTTAGGCATAGATGGGATACTGTGACGATGTGTGCTAGAATATGAAAGACCAGTGATCCTAGAAGAGGAACATGATGGAATTGCAGGAAGACATTATGCAGGAAAGGAGACAACGCAGAAGATCTTGTGCACAGGGCTATGGTGTCCTACCCTCCACAAGGATTCTAATGAGTATTGTCAAAGTTTCAATGTTTGTCAGAGAGTAGGAATATTGTTGCGAAGGGATGAGATGCCTTTTAATACGCAAGTTACCTTACAGGTGTTTGAAAAATGGGCCATGGATTTTGTTGGACCGATTAATCCACCAGTGAGGAGAACATGAACCAGGTACCTAATTACTGCGAAAAATTACTTGACAAGATGGGTGGAGGCAAAGCTAGTTACAGATTGCAGTGCATAGACCGCTACAGTATTCTTATTCGAGAATATAGTTACAATGTTTGGGTGTCCTAAAGTATTGACGAGAAACTAGGGGACTCATTTTTTGAATAAGACAATTTCAACATTAACAAAAGAGTTCCAGATTCAACATCAGAAGAGCACTCCCTATCACCCGTAAGCTAATGAAATTGTGGAAGCCTTCAATAAGATACTGGAGAATGCATTGAACAAGGTATGCAATGTAGGACGTGATGACTAGGATATAAGGATCCCTACAATTCTTTGGGATTATAGAAATACATGCAAGAAGTTGACATGACAGACACCATTTAGATTAACATATGGCCAGGAAGCAATCATGCACATGGAATTTATTGTGGCGAGTTTGCACATTATTGGGATGACATACCTTATGAATTTCAGTGCAGTAGAATAAAGGCTATCACAATTAATAGTGTTAGAGGAAGATCGATTTATGGAAGGGTTCCATCAACAAGTACATAAAGTACGTGGAAAGACATGGAATGATAAACACATCAAGTAGAAGAAGTTCTAGACATGAGATGTAGTACTTCTCTATGACGATAAGTTATTATAGCACCTAAGAAAGTTTAGGATGCAATGGTTAGGGCCATATGTGATCAAATATGTGACTGACGCATGTGTTGTTCAGTTAGAACAATTTGATGGACAAGTCATGGAAGGACTAGTGAATGTGATTCAGTTAAAAATGTACAGGGATAGTTGTCCTTACTTACACTAGGGAAGTTACACAAACTAAATTGTATCATAGTGTACTATAGGAAGAAAATATAGAAAAAGAAAGAAAAATCAAGTAAAACAAGAAAAAGCATGAAATTGGTTCAACAAAGAAGTTGAAAGTTGAGAAATCCAAGAAGTTAAGGCTAGAAGATAAAGAGGAAAAGGAGGAAACTGTCACAAAAGAGAAAGAAGAAGACAAACAAATGCACAAGGAAGAAAGATTGCACAAAGAGAAGAGATTGCGCAAAGGGAAGAGATCGCGCAAAGAGACATGATTGCGTAGATGACAACTAAGAGAAATTAAATCAGTCCATGATGGGACATGCAGTAAATAGCTACCATGACGGAAAAGTAGTGGCACCACGTAACATTAAATGCATAAGATCATGACAGATTGTAGAATCGAACGAAGAATTCACTAAAGATACAGAGTAATGGAGAATTAAAGCAAGTAATGAATGCCAACCACTAGTGGATTAGACATAAATATTAGGCGCTAAGGAAAGCCACAGTGGGAAATGAAGTATAAAAGCATGCAAAGGAACAACAAGGGAAGTTTATTGTCAGTTAAAGCTTGCATACATAGACAAGTTTCAGAGCCAAAGATATAGAGCCGAAGTTACAGAGTTGAAGTTCAGAGTTACGGAGCACCAGTCGCAGAGGAATATGGCACCACCAAAAATAGCCAGAGCATCAACATTAGTACCAAAGAAACCACGTGGTTAGCCTGCAATGCTATCGATAGTTGAAGAAACACATGAGGCATCGTCTTTAACAGAAATATTCCCCAGGGATTATATCCCACCAAGAATCCCATCTTTGAAGAAAGTCAACTTACAAAAGGATGCAAAGTACCCTCTAATAAAGCCACCGATTCCAGAGGGAGTCATTGTGGAAGGGGATATGTTAGTTCTGATACCAGCTCTGGAATATGCTAAACATGACATCATGGATGAAAAGACGTTTCCATAGCTAGTACCCAGCAAGTTCCTAAGGAAGTCCATCAATGTCAAGACTCATATGATAGTCATAGAACCACAGGTGTGGGCTATGGGGTTACAAAAAGTAGGTCTCCTAAACCTGTTTGATATACCACATTTTGGATGGAGCTAGGAGATCAATGCGTGTGTAAAAATGATGCTAAGTTGTGTGCATGGGGGATACATGTGTCTAAATAGGCTAGTATCCATTGATACATATTTGATAGTGCGCATCACCGGTCTTTCGTCGCAGGGGGAGGACCCATCTTTGTTATTTTTTGATAAGAAGAATGAGAAATCTCTCACTGAGAGCATGAAATAGAAATTCCATACTTTCCGTGGACAACATGGATTGGATGTCGCAAGCATCTGCGACCTGACGATAAGATTTGTGATGAAAGCCTTAGATTGTAAAATATTAAGGAAGTGCATAAAAGATCAAGTACCAACAATGGTCATAGCGACAACAAAATGATGTGTCAAGGTTCGACAACAAACCGATGTGTCGAGGTTGTCCAGACGAACTGGGAAACGTTTTTGTTAAACCACTTTTTGATCGATTGTGAGGAAGTACAGGACAAGGGGACCAAGTTCCACTACTACTGGTTATTGATCCTAATAGCGCTATCAGCTTGGAGGGAGCTAGATGACAGTTAGTTTTTTGGAGACACGGGGAAGCCTTTTTTATCCGCACGCTATCATAACCTTTGGTATACTACACAAAAGGAGCACCATATGGATAGTAGTGTCGCATTCTATATTTACAAGGAAACTATTAGGGACAACATAGATAGGAATCCACACATACCACCACAGGTGGCCAAGTCATATAAGGAAGTGACACATTCTAAGGCAGGGCATCACCACATGTATGTACAAGAAAATAAGGACCCAAATCAACAATGGTTGCCAACACAATACAAATTGACAGAAGAGGAGATGGCGCACATTATGGTTGATTGGGACAATAAGTGGAAGATTCCACCAACAGAGATATGGTCATCAGAGAAGCAAAACCCGAAAACAGATGAGTTCGATGAGGATGAAGAAGAAGGATACGACTAGGACAGAGGAAAGGGCCCAGATGAAACAACTCAATGAACAACACCACACACTGATAAAAAGATAAAATAGCAAAATACAAGCAGAACTAGACAACAATGACTGAAGCACAAAGCCATTAAGGAAGTGGCTATCTAGGATTTGACTAAGGACGATTTGGATAAGATAGGTGACCAAGTAAAATAAGTCATTGATGACGTGTTTCAGTGCACAACACAACAACAATAATAGATGAACAAACACATGCAGGAAAAAATGGTAGAATTGCGACAACTATTAGAAGCAACAAATAACGTGTCAGAGCGAAAGATGGAGGAGAAACCAATGAAAATCACTACCAATGCTGGAAAGGCAGTGCCAACAATATCCCAGTCCTTAAAATTTGCAGGAGAATGAAGATTGGTTACGCTAGCGAGAGGGGAAGTCGAGTTTCCCATGACAAAAATGAAGGAACAGGCTAGGGCACTAGGTCACATTGACTTAGTACTATCACAACTGCCAATGGATGTATTGAAAGAATTACAGATGAGCGCAACGAAAGAGATAAACATGATGTGTGTAGAAAATACATCCAACGAGTTAGTGAAGGTTACAATAGAAAATGTCACATAAGAGATGAAGTACAACAGAATTAAACTAGAGCTTGATGAGGATGCACAAAAGGTAGAGAGAATGCAACATGCATCTGAGAAGGTGTATCAAGAACTCCTAGAGGTGCATAAAGAGAAGGAGGCCTCGGTGGAATATCAAGTCACGAAGATAAGTGAAGACATTCAGGGCTTCCATGCATGAATAGTTGATCTAGAAGCATGTGTGACACCAAGCACCCCCCCTAAAGAAAGGGAGAAAATGGATCAAACAATGACAACAATGGTGGAGAGTATAAAGAATCTCGAGATAGAATATGCTAAACTTCATACAAAAACTATAGGGTTCTGGACACAATTGAGTGAAGATATGGTCCAACAAGAGATAAGTTAGAAGATTTAGACTGCGTAGGAAAAGGCGCAAAAATTGCAAGAAACGATGGGCACATTACTGCTAGCACAGGTGGTAACAATAATGAATGAGAACAAAAAGTTGTATTCATAAATGAATTAGCTTAGGGCGGAGCAACATGATCACGCACAACGGGTAGAAGTATTATAGGAGGAAGCATACAGAGTGACAACATCCTTCACAAAAACTCAAGTGATAATCAAACATGAAATTGATGAAAGTGACGAAAAGATGCAGACTCGGATCACTACTGATACAGTTGACCAAATTTTGCAGAAGGAACTAGAGGTCAAGGAAAAGGCCAAAACAGTGAAGGTGACCTTCGAAGCATTCATGACACACTAGAAGAAGGCCTGAGTGGCTCAGGATGAGCCACAAATGAGTGTCGAGGGCTTGTTGGATAGACATTTTGGACAAGTTTTGGGATTTGTGCCAAAAAAAAGTCAAAGAAGAAAAGGCAGTTAGAATATTGGCTAGAGCGTGCGATGGGAGCAGACTTTAAGGAGTCAAAGAACGCAAAAAAAGGATGCGTGACAGAGAGATGTGTGAGGCTCAAGCAATGACCATTTTCCTTAGTTACAAATATGCTCCTAAATCTACTCCTTTAGAGGCAACTTTCTCACCCTCCTATAGATAGATTTGGGGTTTGGGGGTGTTTTGATGGTACGAGTCAAGGTCGACCCCCTCTTTGTGGGGTAGCTGGAATTTTCTATTTAAATTAGACCCATTTCATTAGTTTTAAAGTTGGATGAGGAGGGGGGTCTAACAATTATGCTAAACTCCCTAGCTTAAAGATTTTCTTTAAACTAGGATCTAAAAATGATGTTTCCAATTTTCATGTTTTTGGGAGTTCTCAAGTGCTAATCAATTAGATGTTTGGGAAGAATAGAATGTCAAATCTATTCTTAAGCCCTATCTTTTAGGAAGTGAGGAACTCTTTCTCTATATTTAACCAAATCTCTTTTGCACGTCTTTTTTCGAGAACTCAATTGTGATGTTGACAATCTCTCAAAAGAAAGTCTCAACTTGGCTACTGGATCATGCTCTTGGAGGGAATCACACTATGGGTTCATCTTACATGATCATATAATTTCTATGTTCATTTGAGTAGTGATTTCCAATTTTTTCTTGCATGTTATTCATTTGTGTCTTGATTCAATTGTTTGGTCTTAAAGATAACAAACCTTGCTATAGATAAATTTGAAACACTAATCTTATTATTTTATTATTAATTTATTTAGAAGATATATTTTTTAATTATTATATAATTATTGATATACAAATTTTATATATAAAAAAATTGGATATAGTTTTATAATATGTTAATATGTATATGGAAAAACTATATATAATTCTTTATATTTTTAATAAAAAATATATAAACAAAACATATAAGATTGTTAAAGTATTAAATATCTTTAACTCAAGCATTTACAAAGTATAAATCTGACTTCTTATTTAATAAAGTTAAGTTTTTTTTTTAAGGAAGTGGAGAAAAATCCATCCAAAAACAAATTATGATTAATGCAATTAAGAATACACTAAATCTTGTTGTAAGTTATTAAGGAAGTTGTATTACTACTTTCCCAGTAATGAGTTTAATATCTTATTATTTCTGTAATTATAAAGTTAGAGCTTCATTTAGTTAAGACTGAACACTGAACATTAGTACACTTGCTCACAAAAATGATATGGATTTGTGAGCATCGAAGATTTTAATAACTATAATACAGATATTTAAAGTTTTGAATTTGTTTTTTATATTATAAATAATAATTTTTTATTTAAAAAATCAATTATTATATAAAAAATAATTTAATAAGTTTATTGTATTGGAAAATGAATGGTTGGTAAATTATGATTGGTTGAATTATTCATACTAGCACAGTGGCTAACTCGCGGCTGGTGAAGGTCGAAAGGTGGCCTATGTCTATTAAACTTTCGACTGACGATCATTGGTGATGCCAACACAAAAACGTGGTCACCTTAATTCCTTAATATTTTTTAATCAGGTAGATGTGGCAATAAGTTAGTGAACACAGTAATTTTTAAACACAATTAGGTAAATGTAAAAAAGTAAACATATAAACGGATGTCTTTATAACAGCTCGAAAGTTAATGGATGAAATCAGAGCCATTCATTTATTGTGACAACTAAGAATATTCTAGGTATATTTAATCTCGTCCATAAAAAACGTATTAAGAACTAAAAACCTATTAATTGTGCCCATTATCAATAGGTGTATGCCTTTCGGCGTAATTATAACACAGAGTCTCCAATTTGTTCCAAGGTTTCTTTTATGAGAATGATAATCCAGCTATGTTTTTCTTACCGTTGAAAATTTTGCAGGCACCTTTACAGTTGCGAGAGTTGGAGATTCAGGCTCCCCTTTCAAACATTCCAAAGCCTACAGGGCGGCTGAAGCACCTAGAACGGATTGTAATTGATCGTTTTCTCGGACCCGTATAATTGCCAGAAGAATTTTGGCTTCTGCAGTCCTTGAAGGCCTTGGTGTTAAAAAGAGGCTTACAAATTGAGTCACTGCCGAAGTGCTTGGGAAATTTAACCAACCTCCAACATATCCAGCTGGAGAACTGCACCGTTTTGGAGAGGCTGCCAGAATCTTTTGCTAATTTAACTAACCTCCAACAGATCCAACTCGGGGTTATCATTACTTGATTGTTATTATATATAAATTTGAAAGTTGATGTTGCATAGTTATAATGTATAGTCAATTTATTATTAACAAACTTTACTGGTTTTTTTTTTTTTAAGTAAGTAGTAATAAATTAAGTTCCTTCAAAAAACTGGTGAAAGTACCAGATTACAACCATGGACAGTTTGGCTCCACTAGACTGCCCCAACAGAGGGGAAACCAGTCCAGCTGACCTATTAAGTTTACTGAACAGTATTAGGAGTAAAAGACAGTAANAAACGGATGTCTTTATAACAGCTCGAAAGTTAATGGATGAAATCAGAGCCATTCATTTATTGTGACAACTAAGAATATTCTAGGTATATTTAATCTCGTCCATAAAAAACGTATTAAGAACTAAAAACCTATTAATTGTGCCCATTATCAATAGGTGTATGCCTTTCGGCGTAATTATAACACAGAGTCTCCAATTTGTTCCAAGGTTTCTTTTATGAGAATGATAATCCAGCTATGTTTTTCTTACCGTTGAAAATTTTGCAGGCACCTTTACAGTTGCGAGAGTTGGAGATTCAGGCTCCCCTTTCAAACATTCCAAAGCCTACAGGGCGGCTGAAGCACCTAGAACGGATTGTAATTGATCGTTTTCTCGGACCCGTATAATTGCCAGAAGAATTTTGGCTTCTGCAGTCCTTGAAGGCCTTGGTGTTAAAAAGAGGCTTACAAATTGAGTCACTGCCGAAGTGCTTGGGAAATTTAACCAACCTCCAACATATCCAGCTGGAGAACTGCACCGTTTTGGAGAGGCTGCCAGAATCTTTTGCTAATTTAACTAACCTCCAACAGATCCAACTCGGGGTTATCATTACTTGATTGTTATTATATATAAATTTGAAAGTTGATGTTGCATAGTTATAATGTATAGTCAATTTATTATTAACAAACTTTACTGGTTTTTTTTTTTTTAAGTAAGTAGTAATAAATTAAGTTCCTTCAAAAAACTGGTGAAAGTACCAGATTACAACCATGGACAGTTTGGCTCCACTAGACTGCCCCAACAGAGGGGAAACCAGTCCAGCTGACCTATTAAGTTTACTGAACAGTATTAGGAGTAAAAGACAGTAAGCAATTGTTTCACTTTCAAAAAGTAATCTAGCTAAGACTGGCTAAGCTGGCCTATTAAACACTGTTAGACACCTGACGGAGGATCCTGGTGCATGGTCGAGTGGTCGCCCTGCCCTGGCTCTTCCTCGAAGTAAGTGAGTTCAAAGTCCCAATTCATTTCAGAAGTCACGCTGTCCATCCCTCGCGCAAGTGCTAACGCTGCCTCCTGCTGTTGCCTGCTCGCTGAAGCCACGCCTGTTGTTGCACTGACGGTGCTTTCCATCCCGTCCGCTGCTGTTCTTTGCTGCCTGATATGGCCTGCCTGAGGTGTTGCGCTAGGCATTTCCGTCGAGGAGCCTCCTCCCGGGTAAGAAGGAAAGGTCGCTCGCATGGAGTCCATGAGGTGGAGGAGAGTAGTCACTTTGGTGGTGGTAAATTGCACCCGGAAGTGGAGGTCGTCAACTTCCTTACGCAACTCGAACACCAGATCATAGATGTTGTCTAGGCTGTCCCTGAGCTGCACCCCAGTGTTGGAGACCGGTTCCTGGTGCTCGAAGTTGCCCAGTCTGCGAGGATGAGGAGGGTCCTCCACCGAGGTTCAGGGCAAAGTCGCAAAGAGGTTGGGGTCGAGAATCGGTTCTGCATAAGCCGGGTGGATGGGCTGAGGGGGAGAGGCTAGCCATGGTACCAGAGTGCTAGAGGGAGACAGAGGACCTGGAGGCGAGAGGGAGGGCCTTCGAGACTTACAGGGAGCGCCCCTACGTGGCTTTCCTCGCTCGCGAGGCATGTGGACAGGATTAAAGACGAGGTGAGTCAATTCGTGGAGAGCGCAGGGAGTAATGTAGCAGGTGAGGAGCCAAAGGAAGCAGATGAGGTCCACCTAGGAGCACGCAGGAGGATTCTCACCACTCCTGGTCCAGTGGTTGGAGTGCGAGAACAAGCAAACAAAAGCATTAGCCATAGTCGCAAGAGCACTATTAAGAAGAGCCGAGAGAGGAGGGATCGCACTAATTGTGCGAGTACACCATTTAAATGCCCGTTGCATCAAATTAATCCTGGAGGAGGGTGACGAGATTTGGCACGGGTTCTTCACGTGGTCTCATGCCTGAAGAGCTTGTGCCAGCCCTCTCCGTATGCCCCGTGGCTTCCAATAACACCCCATCCGGGGGACCAAACTTTACTGGTTATTATATTTATATTTTATATTTTATTTAAAAGTAAAGGATATATTAGAGTTTTTAAAATGTAATTTAATTTAATTTTTTAAAAATTAATGAATATATTTGTTTATTTATATAATATATAAATTTCTGATAAGTATATTTTATCAAAATGTTTAAAAAGCTAGGA